>CAFUXE010000282.1:1072512-1097248 GCA_903364295.1 Serranus cabrilla | reverse complement strand
CCCCCACACACACTCCATTTGTTATCCCCCTTACACACATACACACACCAACATATGAAATGATTGAAATTCCAGTACCTTCCAAGTTCTGAACGAAAAGAACCTGAATGAGGAGCCAGAGGAGCAGCAGCAGTACGACGCCTTCGATCATTCCCTTACAGAAGAAAGAAACGACAAGCTGCCACTCAGGCTGGTTGGGGTCGTCCTCTTCGACTGGAGGAGCCATCGATGGTGGGTAAATATCTGTGGGAGGGGGTGGACAAATTTAAACAGGATGATCGAAACATGTTTTTATAAAAGCCTTACTCTAAAGCTTTTATATAGAGCTTTCAGCTTGCTCCACTGCTGGGTTAACATGAGCTCAAAAACAAAAATGCAAATTCTACATGCATGACCAGGAACATAAACTCATGCATGCATTGTATTAGCTATATGGTAATTGCTCAAAAAAATGTCTAGCTTCCATATTTCCTCATTGTTATGTGGCTCGCTGAAGATGCAATTAAGTATTTCTCGCTCAGCTCAGATTTGCAATGTGATCACAGATTTTAAAATTATCTTTCAAACTTTCATGAACTGAAAACAAAACTGTGAAAATGTCAAAGTTCAATGATGAAAACACACAGTGCACTGTGGCTGTGACGTGCCAATCATACGTTTAGCCCCACCATATGTTGCTTTAATGTCCATTTACTCTAAATGAGAGTTTAGAGTTGGGGTCATTCTCTCATTGACTTTGCTGTTGGACTTGGCCAGTGGAGTCGCCCTCTGCTGGCCATCAGAAACAATGCAGTTTAAAGCACTCACTTTTCAGACCTGGAGGTTTCCACTCGACCAGACATCACAGTTAGAAACATTAGTGTGATACAGACATTGTTTTTGAGGAACTCTCTGGATTTCTAGCCATTAGCAAAAATGCATCATCAGATGGAGGCTCTCAGATGTGGAGGCCTTGGACTTAAAAAGAGATGTGACTAGCACCTTCTGCTGGCCTTTTTCTCTACACCTTCTTCTTCACAATCTGTTCAATATGGAGAAAAATAATATGGGAAATTCTTACTTGAGTGATACTCTCTAAAATGTTGTACATAACAGGACGAGAAGAAAAAGTTCTACAATGAAAAAGTTTTTTAAAAATTCAAGCATTGTCTCATATTCACAGCAGCTGATCTGTAGGAATCCAGTCAGAGAAAAACCTGATACTTGCTGATAAAACATTTGACTCACATGTGTTGCGCATCTTCACTCAGTACCCAATGGCTGCTGGTGTGTTGGCAGATAAAGTCCTTTCAGCATGAGTAACACTAATAACTCATGACATTACCTCCCTCTGTTCTCTTCCCTGGTGGCATCTTCATTGTGTGTCGTGAATATAAGACGAGTAAGCTCAGCCACCTGCTCTGATTATCAGCTGCAGTCAGCTTTCAGCACATGTGCTGCAGCAGCATTTACAGTAGCCTATAGCTGGCCAACATCCAGCCATAACTGCAGTCTGCCTCCAGCTTTTGGCAAAAGACAACTGCAAAGTTGTCCGCAATTACCCCCAGAGGAAGTGGAAATCTTTAGGATAACACAGTGACTGTTTTGTTGTACCTTTTCGGCCCACAAGGCTGTCCCTTTGAGGAGCTTTTTTGTGACTGATTTAGTAATATAGTCTGTGCTTGTTCTCCATGAAAAAGGAAAAGAAATAACCAAAACCAGATAACATGTAACAAGCTTATAACTCACCTGATCATTCGACTTAACAACATTCAAATATACTGTTTAAGTTTGGGCTTTTTACCATCTTGATTGGATCTAAAAAATCCAGTGAACTTATACTGCCATCTGCTGGTCATTCAGGCAGCTTACAGCATATTGAGATTTTAGGCGATTTAAAGAGATGTCATGAATCCTGCTGTACCATTTTCCATCCTTTCACCAGGTAACCCTCTGACTTTCCTTTCTTTCCCATCTCTTGACTGCCCCGACCATCTACAGCTGTTCTCACAGTTCCCTCCTCCGCTCTGCCGAGCCCGGCTCCTCAGCTGCATCTCATTCCCTCGTTAATGGGGAGGAGTGACTACAGCAAAATCAGTATCTGTATCTGTTCAACCAGCTAAATCTTCTGTGTCCGTACTCTGAATGGGAAACAGGAAGTGGGCTGGACTTAACCAGAGAGTAATGTTTTAAGCCTGAGATTGGGTTGATCAGAATTTACTATATGTATTGTTGATAATAAAAACTATCTATAGAGCAGACTCAGAATTAAACTTTTGGCTGGAGCCCATCCCAGCTGACATTGGGTGAGAGGTGGGAGAGACTATCACAGGACAGACTCATCAAGACAGACAACCATTTACACTTTCAGTCACTGACTTTAGAGTCAAGAATTAAACCTAAGCTGCATTTCTTTGGACTCCCATCTGAATGCCAAATGACCTCTCAGAGAAGAATAGCAGCATTCTTGTATAGTGCTCATATTTCTGTTTGTTACACTTAATTCTCCTTTATGCTTTTTTTTTTTACAAAAAAAAAAGTAGTATGTTGAAATGGGAACTCTGCATATAATTTGTAACCACAACAGGTAAAAAAGGTACAACTATTTGTTGTTAGTTTTCCTCATGAACAAGATTGCTGGAAGGTTGGTGGGTTCAAAAGCACCAGATGGACTCATTACTCAGTACTTTCTACACCCCTTAAAATAAAGATCCCTCTTGACCCCCTGTGAAGCTGTGGTGACTCCCAGGTTGTGAACCAGTGGTCTATATGAATGGAATAAAAAGGTTAAATAAAACAACACAGGTTTAAGTTCTGATATAGCGTCATAATTAAACTAAATGCTAACCTTAATTTTGATATTGCACACTGATTAACAAGGAAATGTAAAACTGAAAAATGGCACTCAATATCAAAAAGGTTGCTGACCCCTGAACTACACATGCACCTTTACTTCATTAAAAAAAAAAAAAAAATTGTATTCATTGCTTTTGTAAAGACAAAATGCCTGTTTCATAATAATAATAATAATAATAATAATAATAATAATAATAATAATAATAATAATAATAATAATATGTATTATCTACTAATATACATTGTGAGAGGCAGGTCTTATCAATGGGTCCAGACAGACACACGCCTCTTTCTCGCGCCTCACCAGCAGAAGTAGTTCAGATTAGAGACGCGCAGCGCTGTGAACGCCGCAGACGGAGAATGGCTCTCTTCATTCTAAATCTATATTTGTTATCATCATGTCTCGTGTATATTTTGCCGGAGGCGACCTCAACGCATCAGCCGAGGATGACTTTAACAGAGAAAGGTATGAACCTATATACAGTCGCTTTTTTTTTTCTTCCACTTTGAAACACGAAATAGTTTAACCTCGCGGTGAAGGAGCCTACATGTCGTAAATTCAATAAAAAAAGACAAGGAAAATGTGATACAGTTCTTATAACGTTTCAGGGATTTGAAGGTTTTTTCTTCCCGCTTATTAAGTAGCGTCCAGTGTGGTGTAGTCTATCATTAAGTCCATAGACAGAGCAGAGAGCTGCATCACTGCAGCAGTGCAATTAAATAAGTGCTCCGCTGGCAGCAGCATCAGCGTTTGCCAAGTTTTAGAATCAAATACATTTTTATTTTAGGCTTCTTTGTGAATTTTAATTGGTAGGATCTGTCTTACATATTAATTGAAAAAGTGCATGAATAGCCTTTGACTTTGTACAAAAGGTGGTAGTGGTTAGCACTCTTGCCTCACAGCAAGAGGGTTGTGGGTTCGATCCCCGCTTGCGGCCCTTCTGTGTGGAGTTTGCATGTTCTCCCTGTGTGGGTTCTCTCCGGGTACTCCGGCTTCCTCCCACAGTCCAAAAACATGCAGCTCAGGTTTAATTGGTGACTCTAAATTGCCCGTAGGTGTGAGTGAGCGTGTGAATGGTTGTCTGTCTATGTGTGTCAGCCCTGTGATAGACTGGCGTCCTGTCCAGGGTGTAACCCTGCCTCTCGCCCAATGCAGCTGGGATCAGCTCCAGCCCCCCGTGACCTGGGTTGACCCAGATAAGCAGTTTCGGAAGATGCGTGAATGAATGAATGTATGCCTTGTGACATCAGAATACAAATCTCAATTTCAAATATCACAGTCTTTGTTCAGTATCATCAAAAGTCATCATATGAATGTTATGGTAAAATGTCACAGTATTTAGAAAGTTTGAAAATGTACTGAAGAAGTTATGACTGCATAAAGAACAATAAACCAGTTTTGACAGGAGACAATGTGGCTCACAGTTCACTGGGACACTTGAATAGTTATACTGTACTTTCCTGCTGTGACATGTCAGAATGTCCACAGTGGAAACCCCTCCAATGAATATTTTGCTCGTAAAGCATTGTGACTTTCCCACTGACACTTGGCTGGAGGACAGCATTCTTGCATTCTCCCATGTTTTGACCTACACTGACTCTGCAGATTTTACAGATTAACAAACCAGAACGTCACAGTTGGTCTGAGCCTACGTGCTTCTTAAAATAGTTGCATTTGAGCATTCAAGGACCTGTCTAGGACTGAAAACGCACTTTAGCATTACAGTAAATGGCTGTAACTGACAGACCCATGCCAAACTACCCTTAAAAGACTTTTCACCTTGATGAGGAAGTTAATACACGGCCGCCCATAAAGTTAGAATAAAATATATATTTTCCATGAAATGAAGGTGGCAATGTGATTTATTCTTGACAGATAAAGTGTTTATCTCCTCAAAACTTTATTAGAATAACGCTTGAGGCAATTTATGATATGAATGATAGAACGGTAGAAATAATGGCTGAAAGCATCAGCAAACAGACAGTAAGGTGCAGGACTACTCCTACAAATATGATAGTCAAACACGTAATGCATTATATGTACAATGTATAATAGTATCTAATAATGTTAAATATGCTTTAAAAGTTACTTGTTTAAGAAAGCATACATCTTCGCATAGTCATAGTCCAAAAAAAGTCTGTTTTAAAATCCACTGATTGCTGATGGGGGCAGCAACCTTTGGCTGGAACAATGGCACAGTAGCAGTAACTGGGCAAGAGAGTTCTTGGAAATGTTGAAGTGCACTCTCATCTGAATGCCAAATGAGCTCTCGGAGAAGAATCGCAGCATTCTTGTAGAGTGCTCATATTTCTGTCTGTTATGGTGGAGGTTTCTGGAGGGTTGGTAGAGACAAAGATGACCCCCGGTCTAAATGGTTCACAAAGCCTTGAGCCAAAGAGGACTGTTCAACCAAATCTACATTTAAAGGATTAAACACACTGTCGCCCACAGTCTTTTGTGGGACTTGAAACAAGCAAAGTCTGTATTTCTGCAGTGGCCAGGCACAAAGCTTCTCAGGCGATGAAAAGGACAGATTATTTTAGTGGACAACAATTTTATGTAGGGGAAGGAAGCGAACTTCAGTGTACGACTGATATAAAGTAACGATAAGAGAGACTTTCATGATGTTTTTATTTTGATTGCAAGCCAGCGCGCTTTTCTGGCTATGTGACTCTCAGTTCCACAAAAGATATGTCACCTCGATCAAGCTGCTGAAAGTTCTCTCTACAAATTGCTCATTTCATCTGGGCAAAGTTGTACGTCCCAGTTGTATGTATCCAAGAGTATGTCCTGTTAAAATAAAGTGTTGGATGAAAAGGTAATTTACCACCAGTAATATTACAATTCATAATGATAATAATAATGGTCTGTCATTAAGAAGTTTGTGCAAGAATGTCAAGAAGATATCAAGTTCATTGTATAAGTAAAAACTTTGACCTGCTGGTAGCACTGGAGGAAAAGTCAGAGGACCAAAAGTCTCATCCAAAGACCATCAATATCTACTACATCTCCCATTGGAATCTGTGGGTGAAAAATCACTTCCAATGACGAGGATCTCGAAGTCAAAAAAGTATTTCTTTATTCAAACAGTGCACAAAATCTCACACAACCCAAAGAGTTTGTGGGAGAGGAGCTCCCAGAACAGAGAAATGCAAAGTATTTAACCATGGCAGAGGAGACGCCCAGTTTGAGGTCATCAGCAGATGTTGTTGTCTCCAGTTAGTCCTACAGCATGAGAAAGTCTCTTAAAGTCATTGGCCTTGACTGGTGTGCAGCTCGGTATGTGGCAGCAACAAAAACACATTTATCAAACAAAGGGTGTCACTGTTTCCAGAGTGTTGTACAGCAGGTTGGAGGTTACTGAGAAGAGAATAAAATAAGTCAGGATTTTTCCATCAGAATCCCATCAAACTGTGTCACAAGAGGAAAAATGTCTCATGGTGAACTAGAGGAAAAAAGGGGACAAGACAGGGGCGTGTCTCATTTTGCTCAACTGCTTCCCTCAGTTGCGTCTGAGTTTTGAGACACATGAGACGTCCTTTCCTCTGAAGCATCACGTGAAGCGAAGTCTGTTTCTGATGACTGCAGCAGCAGATCACAGCTGTGTCAGCTGTCAGTCGGCTCTAACATAAGTTTGCTTGTGTCTGCACAAATACAGACATGCACAATAATAACAAAGGCAAACAGTTATTAGTGATTTTTCTCTGGAGCCAGTTACCTGTTTAACAAGCACCTGCACATGAATAACTACCTGCTTTCTGTGTTTGGGATGTTGACAGGAGGACCCAAATGCAAGACCCAGAGGCTGAATGTAAATTTACCAATAAAGTCTTTAATGTAACAATATATTTCAATAGACATTGGTAGAAATCCAAACTCCCTGGGGAGACACCAGAAGTCACAGGACAGGGGAAGACAGAGGGGTGGATCAGAACCAGCTACATGAGGAGCAGGCAAAAAGGCAGAGTACCATGCAGGCCAACAGGTGAAGGTAACAGACAGGCTCGGGAACGTCACAGAAGGGAGATCAGAATCAGGCAGATAGTCAGGGAAAAACATACTCACAGGAAGATCCGAACTGGCACAGAACAAAGGAAGCACACAGTATATATACACACTGGGAGGAGGGTTAACGAGACGCAGGTGAAGCACATTAGGATGGGGAGAGGTAATCACGGAGGTGGGAAAAGAGGGAAACAGGAAGTAAAGACACCTGACATGAAACAGGAGGAAGGGTTTCAAAATAAAACAGGAAGTGACAAGATAAACACAAAAACACTGCTGCCTGAGAACCATAGGGACAATAAATTAATTATTGATTTGCATCTGTATATAGGCTATCCTGATTATGATATATAGGGTGTCCATGAATTCTCTTTACAACCTAAAATAGGTATTACAAAAGCAAATGAAATATGTGGGAATTATTACAAAATTAGGAGTAGACATTGAAGTTTTGCCTCATTTAATACACATCTACATGGGCACCATTAGTTGGATGAAGCACATCAAGACCGTACTCGATTTCTTGCCATATTGGCTGTATCAGAGCCTCATCAATGGTCACAATGGCATCAGTGATCTTTTGCTTTAGGTCAGTGATGTCCAGTATCTTTGTTCAATACAGGATATCTTTAACTTAACCCCACAGAAAGAAGTATATAAACTATGATACACACTGTGCCTTCTCTTGAGGAGTATCCATGTTTACAGGGGTTCATTAACCACGACCTATTTCATCAACAGGGTACCTGAATACACAAATGCAATGTGATGTTAAAAACTTTAATAACCACTGAGTACATACAACAAACGTGGGACTGAATGAAAATGGCAAACAATGTAAAATTGTTAAAAATGTCTTCACTCGGGTCTGAATCTGCAGTGTTGGAGTGTATCAGATGAGTCCAATCAGATGCAGCATCCAATGAATAACATGTATCTAGTAAGTCAGTATGTCGGCATGTCGACTAGTAAAAGCAAGGAGCGAGGAGACACAAAATAAGACAAATGAGATGCACCCTCTGTCTGCAGATCTCACTGCCTGGGCCATAAGAGTTTACTGTGAACTGTATATACAAAGATTTCTTTTCCATTGCAAACCCAATGTTCATCACTCCATCCTTCTTGTTATAGAGGCTACAATGAAGAGGTCCCCTCTACCTGGACACCACGCACCTGTAAGCATTATTCTGGGAACAGAGCCAGACACGGTCATCGCTGCTGGACAAACACAACTGAATAAGTTCAACTTTCAACGTCCTCAGCAGGTAGTTAGCTTCTGACTGTTTTATTATGTTATATAATCAAATAGACTACAGATAGCACACCTTTATAGTGACATGGAAATTACAGTCCTGCATTTTTTCTCTTCCCAGCCTCCTGTGGAAAGAAACGTGTTGTGGACAGAGTGCTCCAGCAAAGTAAAAGAACTGAACTTACTAAACAGAAGAGCATGTAGTGTGTTACTCAGATCTGATTGAAACATTTAAAAAATATATGTTTTTGTCTTTAGGATTGTAACTATGACATCACTGTGGTCCACGAGAGAAAAGACCATGTTTTTCTATGTGGAACCAACGACAACGTTGGAACAGTGTGCTGTAATATGGTGAGATACTGCAGAGCTGCACTGGAAGTGCTACTGTGAATGGAGGGGACAAACAGTGGGGACAGTAACCAGTGGTGCTCTTTTCTGGCACTGCTGCTGTGAATGCTCACTATGACTAATCACTTCTGTGTATTTAACTTCCTGATGCTCTTGCCAGAGAATGAAGTACAATGTTTAGTTTCTTTAGTTTTTTTTTCTTTTTCATATTTTCATAGTTTCTGTAAGATGCAGGAGCTTTTATTGATCTCTCACATTTGTGCAACCAGATGAAGGACAGTTTATGATCTTTTGTGTTTTCTTGTAGAATTTAACAGGACACTCATCCAGCTGCATTCCCTCTGAAAATATAAAGAGCATAGGAAGAAGCATAACTGAATTCATCATAAAGGAAGGTGGACATTCTGCACTTGTGGGTGAGTTCCTGCACACATGGGTTTTTTTTAATCTGCAGGTGAATCTTTGCTTCCAGAATCCTGCGCACTTTTCAACTCCACTAACCTGTTTCACTCAGCTCAACACTTCTTAATGATTCTGTCTCTTTCTTTGCTTATAATAAAATGACACTGGTGCTTCATGCCTCTGACATCACAGCCAGCACGGACACGTTTTATACAGGTTTTGCTTATCAGTAAGTAGGTGGCTCAAATAAAGGTGAACTGATGCTTGCTGCAAGCCAAAAAGCACAGTGTTACTACTATAATATCTAAAACTTTTTGTTTGATAGTTCGTTCTGTCTTTTCAGAATCACAGGACAGTGAACTCTACTCAACATACTCTGGATCTCAACATACTGTCGGCATCCACAAGTTCGGAACGAACCGGGTTGCTCCAGCAAGTCATAATAAAGGTAGGACTATTTGCATGGAGATGGATCAGTTTTCCCTTGACTAGTTTTGTTTAATGACACAGACATGCTCTAAGGCTATAAAGACAAATATTTGCCTTGTGTTTCTGCCTTCAGAGCAGCATTATGTGGGCTTGGAGATCAGCAGACGAGAGGATCCCATGCTGGGCAAAGTGTATGCCTTCTACAAAGAGAAAAACAGAGACACAGACCTGTACAGTGACATGTGGCTCCCTTTTGTGACCCGGGTTTGCATGGTGTGCAATTAAGAAATTAGGATTGCATTTTTATTTGATTTTTTTTAAGCTACATTTCAAGTATAAATATTATTTTTTAACATCAGATGTGTGCACAAGGTGGCTGCTGCTTATGCATTATGGAGTGATTGTTGCTTTGGTTATGCATTGTTTCCAGAAAGATCGTGGTGGTCCGAAGAACAACCTGCAGCTTACCTGGACGTCTCAGTTGAATGCAATGCTCTACTGTGGAGACCCTGACAGCAGACGGTATTTCTCTGAGCTGGTGGACGTTGCTACTGTGGAGGCACGCCAGTGGCAGGACACCCGGGTTTATGCACTGTTCAGAAATGAGTGGTACGACTCCATTATCATTCATATACTCAAGAAAGGGTGTTTCTTTCCAGCATCATGAGATTAAAGTCAGCCACATTTAAGTCAGGTGCAGAGTCACGTTTTGTTTGCTACTTCAACCAAGCCAAAGCACATAACCACAATCTGTCATGGGATGGGAATTAAGACTAAAAATAGAACTCTTAAGTTGACAAAAAGGGCTCACTGATTATTTTCATTGCGCTCATGTTGATAAGACAGAACTAGTTATTTTTCTCTTAGTTGTATAACAGACATTTTGTTTGTTTCCTCTTTTTTTCAGGGTTAGGGTTAGATTACATTTCCCCTTTCTAAACTTAACCTGTCTGTTCAGCTGCTTATCACAGCCAGCATTGCTCAAATCTAAAGTTTCTTGCTGACCGTTGTGTCTGTCTGCAGGGGGATGAGTGCCGTGTGTGTCTACACATTAGGAGACATCGAACACGTCCTCACAACCTCCCCGATTAAAGGCTCAGAAAAACCAGACGGCAGGTCTAGAGAGGTATGTGTCCGAAAATCTATCTTTAAAAAAAAAGAACTGGAAAGGCATAACAACAGTAACCAAAACATATACCTTTTCCTTCAGTGTGTTGCAGACAGCACAAAGATTCCCATAGACACCCTGAAGAAGATTGAGCATTCTACACAGGTGGAGCACTTGGTCCGACCTGTGCACAACTCTGGTCCACTTCTCGCTAATCACCACAACTACACTCACATCCAGGTTGATGGTTCCCAGAAGGGGAGCACTGTCCTGTTCCTGTCTCTAAGTGAGTAATAATGTCATATAAGTAAGGGAAGTTCATACTGAGAATACATTCATATGGTGTACTGTACTGTATATCTGGTACACACACAGGTTCCTGTTTTTTATACTTGACATTTAACAGTGTAGTTGTTCTCTATATGACATTCAGAATATTACTATAGCAGTAAACAACTAATTACTATTTAAAGATATTGTGGAATAATAGTCTCCGTGCTTTGCTGTGGAAGCCAGTCCGGCCACGCATGTATGTTCGTGCATGTAGGTCAGCCGTATTGACAGCCGTGTGCAGCCCCGGTGTGCTCTGAATGTACAGCACCTAAATAAGAAAGAAAAGTTCAATTTAACACAGCTGAGATGGTAACAGTGCTCAGTTCTAAATACTAGTATCAAATCCCTGGTTGGAAAAGGCCTGCAGATGATTCAGCCAAGTCCTGTTGAGCTAAGACTGAGCAGGACTGAGTTGTAGAGACACACTGATCACCTGGAGTGCAAATGTGGGTGTGTGGTGTGATTCACTGAAGAGTCAACCAAAAGTTCATGTACTATGTGCCATCAACCTAGATATTTTATGTTAAGTTTAACTTTAACACTGAATGCCAAATAGAAATACAGAAAAACAAGTATGTGGTAGAAGTTTGCTGGAATTGGAAAAACAAGCATATTTGAACCTCGTCTTGAAAAGGTTACTCTATCCTGTGAGACTAAATTGAGCGTAGCCTCTTGAAAAGCTCCTTTTCTCACGAGTCTAACTGACCTTTGGTTTTGGTTTGAGGTTTATTTTCATTTCATGCAACTTAAAAAATAAACTTTGGCCAAGGTAACCGCACCTATTAACACAAGAGGAAGAGATGTTAAATGTTCCAAGACTTAAAATCTATTGCTCCGGTGGTTCGAAACATTTACTGAACTGAAATAAGATTAAACACAATTTTTTGTGAAAGGTTATATAAACTATCATGATACTACTGTTATTGACCCTATCTTATAAAATGCTGTAAAAGAGGATAAGACCAGTTTTCGGACATATCATAACAAAATATGTACAGGCATTGAGCCCAGAATGGATGTGGACTGACAGGAAGCTAGTTTGCGAGCCTAGCCTGATCACATTAGCGCTTCTCGTACTACAATACCACGTTTGGCCACCAGTCACCTCACAGCCTGGTGCTGGTTCCTGACGGTGAAAAGAGGAAATATCACAAATGTCTTCATGTCACTGGGGTACATACAACACATATGCCTGTGTGGAAATACATTGTTTCAAAATTCTTTTCTTTTTGGTCATTACCACTTTGACACCAAGGAGATGCATTTCATACAATAATAGCAACAATTACTTTGGTTTCAACTCAACATTGAAAGACTGAAAGCAAGTTTTGAAAACTGAAGTTCTAATGGTGTAAAATATGATGTGAACCTTTCAGCTGCATCCGTCTTACAGCTGCTAAAGTGATGCTGCTTGTTAATTATTAAGTTAATAGTGTAATCCACATTGGCTGAGCGGATCCATCATGACCATCCTTACAGAGGTTCATGCTCTCATTAGCAGAAGACTGAAGACTGTAAAACCAACTGAGCTGTTCCCCATGGAAGAAACATGACTTCAAAAATATGATAAATGTTGTAGACAAACAACCTACAGCATCCTAATCATGAAGACTTTACCCACGCACAGATAGGCCTATATGTAAACACATTAACATGAACAATTACTGGCAGAATTTACCGGAGGGGAAGTCCATTTTATCTCTCAACAGGCTTCTTCTTCATTTACCATCAAAACATTTGATGAGCTTAACTGGAAGCATCACAATGAGGTGATGAAACATGAGTGGGTTGATCTGTGCCAACGGGGTGTGTTTTTACAGGTTTGAGCATTAAGTCATGTGTCTGTGTCTGTGATTCATCCTGTGTATGCAGATAATGGAGGAGTTCATAAGGCGATGAATAATAACTATCAGACCTTTGTCATCGCTGAATATCGACCTTTCAACCACAGAGCCCACATCTTCAGCATGATCCTTAACCCCAACACTGTGAGTAACACAGCTCTGCCTACACAACTATTCTCCTCACCCAGAATCAAGGGAGGGAGATTTATTCAACAGTTACTGAGTGAAAGGGAGATTGTACTCCTTAAAGACGAGAGTGCAGCTTGGATTTTGTTTGGATGAAGTCTAAACTTTTCGGAGGAGATTTCAATAAAAAGATCATAAAAGGCCCTTTTCAATCTAAACTGTGTATCATTGCAGGGGAAGCTGTATGTGAACTCCAGAAATGAACTGGTCCAAATGGATGTCGTAAACTGTGGTCAGTATGGAAACAGCTGTGAGGAATGTGTCATGGCGAGGGATCCCTACTGTGTTTGGAACAAGGACCGCTGCACCCATAACACCCAGTAAGAACTTCATGATAAGCTAAAGCAACAAGCTGGTCTATTGCTGGAAACCAGCCACACAAACATTGCTCCAGTGGTCACAGACTGCACAGGGTACCTTTAATCCATACACATGTATAAACAATTATCCAAGCACGCCTTACAGTGAGTACAAAGAGTTACAACATCTGTCTTTCAATAATCATTGTTAGTATTGTGTCACTTGGCAGAACTTCCGCTGATTCACACTAAACAGCACCCACACAGGAGTCATCACTTCCCAAATGGAGCAACTGTGATAGCAATGAAGTTAAAGATGCTACCAAAATGTTTCAACACTCAGTAGACAGCGATAGCTAGTTAACTAGTCATAGTGTAAACTCGGCCTGCCTGTAAAGTTTATTTTAGAACTGGTATCATCAGTCTGTCTGTTAACAACATCCTTCATCCCACATCTGTCAGCTGTCAGCACCAACAGATAGACATCATTTCCAGGGCAGCAAGTCTGAAAAAGCCATTTACTTTTCTTACACTTTTCCTGACACTCAATCTCATTTCTTTCCTCTTTTAAAACTGAAAACACATCTGCATCCAATCCTGTTTTGCTCAAAACAAATTGTTTTCGAAGAGCACTGATCATACTGCTGTCATGAGTTTTGGCTGCTAACAAGCAATCACTTGACTTTAAGAGGTTCTTTGTCACGTGCGTGAGTGTGTGTGTGTGTGTGTGTGTGTCATCAAGACAAAATATAGCCTGACTAGGACACTAGAAATAGGAACACAGGGAGTAGGGATGAGTTTGCTACCCGTGACCCAGTTTTTGCTGATGTGATCCTATCACAAGATGACCTCTAGTGGTATTGTCCTGTACAGCTATAGTCCAGTGTGATGGCAGAAATAAGCCTGAAATAGAGGTATTATTGGTAAACCCGTGCAGTGAGTGAGGCCACGGTGGACCAGAGCAATGACAGAAATGTTACAACAGACCGATGCAATGAGAGAGGCCAAATAGCTCAGTGTAGTGACTTAGATCAGTTCATTTCTGGATAACTATTTATGACCACATGCCCTTTAAGGCAGAGGGCATACTTTGAGGCCCATCCATAATCCTTGATTTAAACAGAGCCTGATATCTAGTGTGAAGCAAGAAACGAGTAGTACGAGGGGGAGACTGTTTCCACCGCTTTGTACTTCTAGACACTGAAGAGGTATGTTTGTGAACAGATGAACTGTACAGCATTGTGAGCGATGTGTACGTAGCAGTAGCGTGAACTACTCATATTTTTAAATAGGCAGCAGCAGGGTGAGAGATTAGCAAAGTAGATGTGTCACCGCACTATTGGATGTGTGGTCAGCTGATAACATGGTTGACAGAACCAGACTGTGACAGCAAGTGATTAAGAGAGAGCATTCATGACAAGTGAATTCTGAATGCAAGAAAGCTGCAAATATGAGACAAGTTTCTTTTTATAGTAATGAAATATGTCTTGCTCTGGCAGTCAGTCCGCTAAGTGGACAGTTTTCATCCAACATGGTCACATGCACGTACACAGTATGAGCCAGTGTGAATTTGTATTTCTTTTCAGATTGCAACAACTTTTATCTATCAGGAAATGTTTAGGGGTTTTTTGTTGTTGTTTTTTAAGTTTACTAGGAAACTCTTTTTTTTTGTACGTGTACCGGACATTAAAACCAATCTCTCATCCTCTTCCTGTTTGATCAAGTGTGATGATAAGCAGGTGTCATAATGACAAACCTTTTGGTGTTCAAATGACTGCTTTTTTATTTAAAAACAACATCTTTCCTGTTATAATGACAATGTAAAAACAGTTGTTACGTGGCAGCTCTGTCTTACAAGTAAAGCAAATTGTAAATAATGACATGCATCATATGTACTGGTCTTATTACATTCTCCCTGTACATGTAGTTTCAGTCCAGCTATCACAATATTCACTGAAAATGGACTTCACCTGTACAGACTGGTTTCTCTGTAAACAGGAAGAAAGAGCAGCAATAAGGCTAAAAATACATTTCCTCGTATGTGGTGTGGTCAGTGGTCTCTACACAGCCTACATACAAGAACACATCCTCCCCCACACTGACAGCCCCTTCACATACAAGTGTTTCCACTCGTAAAGAAACACATTACACTATATCAAGCACAGAGGAGTACATTTGCATACACAGTTCCTGTGATGTGGTTGATGGATTTGCTCACGAAGATCACTTTTTCCAGTAGTGCATTGTAGAAAGTCTGTCAAAGCCTCATTCATAATTTTCTGAATGATTCAAGGAGGATAAATGATAGTGAGATTTTGTGTGGAAAGGATAACGTTGTGGGTTGTGTATTCTTGCTCTGAGTAATAGTTCAACTGGCTGTGTATCATAAGTGTTGCAGTGCAATGACTGCAAGGAGCAGTCTAACCCCTTTACTCTACTTACTATGAGGTGACGGAAGCCAAGAATGGAGGTTTTAACCTGCTGTGTTATATTCTTGTGTAGATCTATATGGTATCTATTTGTTTAAACAAAACTTAATGGGGGAATCTATCATACAATTTATCCCATTAACACTACTGTATGCAGATGATTACCTTAAATAAGATACTGTTTATTAATCACATGTAATTATTTAAAAATTAAAGAGAAAAGCTGCACAAGAACCCTGGCAGCTGTGGCATGCTCTTCATGTGCTTTCAGATTCTATCAAATTAGAGTCTGAAAGCACATGAAAGTGCATTTCCTTAACTTCCTCTTATAGGGGCTTGTGTTCTGCTCACAAAAGTTTATTTTCAAGATCATGTTGGTTCCAAAAGTGTCAGCAGCTTCAATCTAATGTAATAAGTGTGTGCAAAGCATAGAGTCAAGTGCTTAGCATTAGTTATATGAATTTAATTATCAGATGTACTTGCATGAGCTAGCAGGTAGTTTTGTTGTGTGCAGTGTGTTTGTGTGTAATGCAGTTGAGTTTTTACTTGCTGTTGTGTACTCTCAATGTATTTAATTTAACTGGCATATTTTTCTGACTGAGCTGCCCTTTTCTTTTACAGAAGCATAGGCCTACTGCAGGATTTGACCCAAGGGGACCTAGCCAGCTGTACATCTATGTCAAATGTTCACCAGCCTATAGGTATGCAGATCTATGAGATTATTGCACTCTGAGAAGTTTGACATACTTTATATGGTGTACTGAAAAACAAGCAGTTATATAAACACTGCGGTGTTGGTGTGTCAGTGACACTCTAAAAGGTTTCATGATGATGAAATTTCATGCATCTTCTGTGTTAAAGCAAGCTCGTCTTCAGCTGAACCACAGCTAAACTGCAGCCCAGTTTGACATATGATACACTGAAGTTTCTGCCTAACACACAAAAAAACACATACATCTCGAAATATGTTCAAATTCTTGCAGAGAGTCTCTATAGTAATGAGGAAGCTACCAAAAGCAGGCAGCTAGCTTAGCTTAGCACAAATACTAAAAATGGAGGGAAACAGCTAGCCTGGTTCTGTAAAACAATGTTTCCACTCTTTATGCTAAGCTAAGCTACTAGCTGTTGCCTTTCTTTATTTAACAAACAGAGGTGCAAGTGGAATTGATGTTATTATTTACTTCTCTCCAATGACACCTGCAAGCGTTCTTCCCAAACATGACAAAGTGTTCCTATAGAGTTACTTCAACATCGATCGTCTGCATGTATATCTCAGTGGGCCCCTTCCATTATGAATACATGCATTTTCATTCATCTACCAAAGTCAACTGGTGAAAACATCATTCTGTAGTGTTAGTCGACGTATCAATAATAATAACTGTTTATACAACATTTGAAAAAATGTTGGTCACTGACAGATACTGTTGTGCCACCGTCTGCACATTCTGAGATAACAGCACGTTTCAGCCTCCCACTCTCATCATCCTGTACCATTGGAGTAACACTGTAACAGCACGTTTCCATAGAAGAAGAATATTATTGGCCAATCATCACTTTGAGGTTGTCTTGCTTATCTTGTTTCCCAACCGAGGTGACATAACAGGATCTGATGCTGATTGGGCCTCTGCGGTTAGAAGCGCCCCAAAGATAAATACTGTTTTGGACACTTATTTTTCAAACTAATTCATCCATACTACTAATAATAACGACACTACCTACCTATATTTTTCTTAATCGTATAAAACATAAACAAAAAGCCTGTGTACATTTGAAGAACAGAAGGACTTCACATATCAAAAGTGTGTCTCCTGAGAATACACTTCCAGTATAAATACATTAACATGCGGCTGCCCTGTCTAAGTGACTTGGCAGACCATCAAACCGCAGGCTTTGCATACAGGACTTGTGGTGGTGCAGTAGCAACTTTATGGCTGATGTTACAGAACAAGATACATCTTAGTCAGATTATGGCTTAAAGGTTCACACAGCACTGTTTAGCTCTAATATAGCTCCAGCATAGCTTCGTGAAGGCAGTAATGCAGTACTGCTGCCAGGTTTGGGAGTGGCCACGATATCATAATGTTTGCAAAGGCTGCAAGGCAGATACTGTATTTGAATTTACTGCACACTGTAAGAGAGCCTTTATCCACATCCAGCATATGCACTCATATCTCCGAATGAACAGCTTAGCTCTTTAAACCCACTACTCTTAAATATTGCCTGTGAATTAAAGCTGGCTTTGAACCATCTTATCTTAGCATATGCTTTACATGATAAGGGAAATAAGTTGGCCACTTCTCAGAAGTGAGTGCATGTGGTTTTGCTCTTGTCATGTCACTACCAGACATCTCTGACTTTTATATTTTTCATAATTAGTGTCTTCCAACAAGCCCATGTTGCAGCAACAACCCCCCAGCATCACACTTCCCCCTGGGTCCACCTATTTCCTCCAGTGCAGGATGTCGTCCCACCATGCCCAGTATACATGGCATCACCTGGAAAGCAACACATCCTGCAGCGTGAGGGAGCAGCAGTGCCTCTTTCTGATTGACAGCATGGGTCCTGAGCAGGAGGGCACTCACACATGTGTGTCGGAGGAGATGGGCTACAGCAGGGTGCTGGCACAGTACCAGCTACAGCTGGGAAACAGGGCTGCAGGCCGTTCATCAAGCCCACTGCTCTGGTTTAGTCTCATGGCTGTTCTGATAACGATTTTGTCCTGTAAATCCTGAGTAATTAACATGATACGAAAACAATGGCTATGAATGATGCTTCCTCCTGCTAAGTGCCTGGAGTCCAATGGAAGCTCAGGCCACAACCTTAAACAACACCAATTCCCGAAAAGTTGGCCTTGAAAAAAAGCTGCCCATCCCAAACAGAATGAGATCATTTCCAGATTATTTAAAATGTATTCTGATACAAGTACTAATTTTAATTATGCCCTGTAATTTGACTAACATTTTTTTATTGCACTTTTGGCATTGTTGGATCAGCAGTCAACAGACAATCTGGCCAAAAATTAGCTTTACTGCTTTACTTAAAACTTGTGATTGTACATAATTAGCTCTAGCCTTAAGAAGCATATTGTCAAAAACTGTCAAAGAGAAATGTATGTTAATATGTTTCTCTCTTAGCATGTGTGAATCCTTTGGCATTTCACTGTAGGTGTTGCTCTTCAACTCCACAGAACCAGCAGAGTACTTTTAACTGTGTATGATGAAAAGCATATGACAAACATATTGATTCTGTTCTAATCTTAGTGTGAAACTACACCCAAGTAGGTTTAGTTTCACACTGAAGCATGAAGGAACCAGAATCTTGCAGAAAAAAATGAATCATGAGATGTGCAATAAGATAGGATTACAATGCATTGTGTTAGTTCTTTTGAAATACAACCTGTTTAACATCCGTTTCCTTTTAATGAGAAATTCTACAAGGGACATTCTGTCCCTGATGTTATCCTCTATGTTGCACTCTACCTCAAACTTGCTTAACAGGCTTTTGACATTTTGTTTGTCAAGACTTCTCTGTCAAGTAACACATTTTTTTTAAATTGTGAAATACTGTTGAGGCGTTGAAAATGCAAAGTTCAGCTGTCCTTTTTTCAGCCATGCCTATTTTTGGTCAGTGTGAATGTGACTAGACAGGCGTCTGACCCTTAAAGGAGCAGTTTGTAGGATTTAGTGGCATCTAAATACACCAAAAACATCTCCGCTAAGCCCTCTCTTTCCAAGTTGAGGAGAACCTAAAAGCGACTTATTAAAAATGGAAAGATGTAAGAAAAAAAAAAGCCAGTGAAACTCAGTGGACTGTGGAAGAGGACCTGCTGTCTGTGTAGATATGAAGGGCTACTTGAAAGCTAAGGGGAAAGAAATATTTTTAGTTTCAGGTGACTTATTGGCATTTCTGCCAATATTCCCTCTAAATCCTACACACTGCTCCTTTATGGTGTTTAGTTTATTTATGAAGTACCTTTCAAAGACAAAATGCCTGGCAAAAAAAGCTTTTTGTTAAATCCAGACAGATTTAGCCCCTTACATTTTTTACCAATACGTGTGTGTTTTAAATGGTAGGAGCAATAATCGACGTGATAGTTATCTTTAAAGGGTCAGTTCACACAAGTCACAAATGCAAATCTTTTACATGTTACATCTGTGTAGATCAATGTAGAAATCACATTATCTTCAGTGGTTTTTAGCTTCAGTTTTACTGGATACATTTAGCATCCAACTCTGTGCCTCAAGACCAAAGCAATTTCATGTATTTATTTATTCTCTGGGGCAATGTGCATTAATCAACATCACTATAGGTGTGCCAGTGCTGGTCAGAAGGCTAATTTTCATGTGCTGTCTTTCAGCCAGATGTTAAATAGGCCATTAAAACAACAAATAGAGATTAATGCTGCAGCATTAAAGATTCCAGATGTGTCCTGGTTGCAGACATCGCTGTTTAGAGTGCAACAGAATACCATTTGCATGCAGAAGCCACTTTAATAGCGCTGATAATGATATTTGCAACCGTGTACTTATAGTGAGTTAACATCAAAAGGTATTGAGGTTTAAAGGAATGAAATGATAGTTTATTAATACACATCTAAACTATTATATTATAACATGTTTGTTGTAGGATCTTTTAATCTGTTTTTGAGCCTTTAAATGAATTTATTTTTGTAAGAAAATATTTTATATGTTTTGATCCATATACATTGCTGCCTGTTCAAATAAATGCAAATCTATTTTCATCCTACAGTTTACTGTCAGTTTGTTCCTTCTGCTACTGCAAAAAGGGAAGCAGCAGTAAAATGATCACAGCAGGCTGCATGCAACACTTCACACAAAGTCTGCACCGCCTTCTACTAACACCTCAGCTGTCAAACCAACAGTCAATCAAAAGTGCAATTTCTTGTTGCAGTCACCTTGAAACAGAAAAGAAAAACTGCTTGCTGCCCCATGTGCTCTAAATGGGACAGTACCATGAGTGGTGGGAAAATACAGAAAGAGCTGATGGGAAACAAACCTTTCACAATTAGCATTGTGCCATTTCCCTGAACCTTTGCTTTGTGACATCAAGGCCACTCCAGAAAATGTTATTGGTCCTATTTAGAAATCAGAACTTTCCAAAGGTAGAATGTGTTGTGTAAATTAATCAAAGGCAGCAGACCAGGTCAGGGCCCGAATGATGACACTGACCTACTGATTAAACAAACATATAATCCTAGTTTTCTTCCCCCAAAAAGATGCAGCAGCAATAAAAAATTCGATGCAGAGGTTCTTTTTTTTCCTTTTGGGGTTTATTTGCTTTAATAGTGTAATGTTGTCCTAACCTGATCTGTAACCTTTATTATTGTCTTCAAATTTAATTCAATTACATCCCAAAGTCCACTTTCTTTATTTTAAGAAAATACTTTTAATAATCCTTCACCATCACCTGATTTACTCATACATCCTTTAATTATCACAATATATGATTCAAATTTTAGTTGGTTGTTTATTATATATTAAATATTTTTATCATTAAAATGTATTACTCCAATTAATGTAAGTTTTGTGACTTTGTCGCAGGGTGGCGTAGTTTGTTCAATTCTCCTCTCTAGATCTTTGTTTACATCTCCACCAGGACGCCGTCAGATCACTTTTGCCAGATTTGTGCTGATTCTAGTAAATTCTAATCGTGCACCTGGCTTTGTTTTGATACTTGAATGGCCTTTTCATTCCTTGTGTTTTTGTTGAATTTCAGCCTGTCCTGCACATTCTAGTTATATGACCTTGGACTCTTGTGCCTCTCTATTGGCATTCTGTCTCATGATATAGCTGATATAGCAACTTTTCTCTCTTAGTTTCTGTCTGAGCTCTTACACACACACAAACTCTTATGGATTAAAATCAGTTATACATAGTAACATAAACTATCAATCAGTGCAATAATTTGGTGCATTTTCCTTCCACACATGATTCATAAAAACACTGCGGTTGTTTGCTTTATGTGATTGTGGAAAGCCAAAGTGATGTGAGTGCCTCATTAGGCCGTGACATAAACCTATTCGTGAAAAAGTGGAAATGAATGCATTTTTTTTCCCCTGACAGAAACGGAAAAGGAAGTGATACCAGCTCTGGGTTCACCCAACTTCACACATGAGGTGGCGTGGGTCGCTCGCCTTTAAAGAGCTTTAAAGAGGAAGTAAAACAAACACACAAGGAAATAAGATATAAAGTAAAACTTTATCATGACATACAAGTTTAAAGCCCTGAGAACCATATCTTTATATTACTAATATGAACAAAACTGAATGTGTGAAAACCACTTTGGAAAAGTGCTCCTCTTAAATACAATCAGCACAAACCAGTTTTTACAAGCATTCATGTGTTTTGTCCTATTTTTTTTTTTTGTTTGCTTTAATCAAAGAGAAAACTATAATATCAGTAATATCATTATTACCATGTCCATAATAATAATAACAGTACAAAAATATGCACAAACCCCACAGTTGAATTAATATACGGAGCATTGTACAAGCCAAAAACAACAACATAAAATTGATAAATGAGGTATTCGATAACCACTTGCATATGCGCCTGTTTTTACACAGATCAGGTTAGTTTTTAAACAATTTAAAACTGAATTAACTCCAAAATCATCTGAGAGACAAAAGGTTCTGCAGACTTCCAACTTCACAGCTTCCTGAGTGACGAGACCTCGTCTACAGTTACTGACGACACAAATCCAAAAAATGCAAACCCAAAACCAACGTTGCATTCAGCGAAATGACCGCAGCTTCCGTCAGTACTCGTCCCTCAACGCAGCTTCAATATCGAACGCAACAGTGACTGCAGCCCACTGCCCTGAGGTATTGTGGTATGACGAGGTAGGGGCGGTCTCTAATAGACACACACACACACACACACACACACACACACACTCACACACGGATGCAGGCTCACAGGCACAACGCATCACATATACTCATCCACACAGCAAATCAGGTGGCAAGAGCTTGGAGGTAAGTGAGGTGACCGGAGGGTTGCTGGCTTGAAGCCCAGAGATCAGAGAGGAGAAGTGAATGACCAACCCTCAATACTTTCCACTCCCTAAAACACGAACAACAAAGTGCCATTCAACAGCAGAACACGATTGTGGGTGTAATGGGCAGCTCCCAGTCAACAAGATGGGAACTGTAGAGATGTAAAGGAGGCAAATGTTGGAAAGAACTTCCCCATTTACCCCAGAACCAAAAATCCATATTTTTCTCTTACGTGTAGTGCTAATTATCCGTCTACATCGTTTTGGTGTGAGCTGCAGAGTGTTGGAGGTATTGGCTGTAGAGATATTTGTCTTCTTTCGAATACAATGGAACTAGATTGTGGTGCTCAAAGCGCCAATAAATACATTTAAAAACCTGAACAGCAATGTCTCTTTACAGAAATCATGACCTGATGCCTGAACATAATCCACAGACTGTGTTGTGAGGAGTTTCATGTAGGAACTGTTCTAAGAAGAGTTCCTACATAAAATAATATAGTCCTATTATATTCCAGAGAAAGCAGCGCTCAACACCTCACACCAAAACAATCCAGGTGGATGAATAGCACTCCAGGTAAGAGTCAAATTTTAAAAAGCGAATCAAAACTCATGTTTGAGAAATCACCTCTTTCTTTGACATAACAGATGTGGCAGTGGTGCCACCTGCAGTACCCCTAAAGGTATTACAGGTGTTTGTAGAACTGCAACCACATACTGTATATACTGAACCTGCTTGCCCACACAAATTCAAACACACACACACACATACACACACACACACACACACACACACACATACAAAGGCAGTGAAGCTACACTATCAAACACTCTTTGCTTAGACTAAGCAGATGAAACAGAAAGCCTGGACTTAGAAACAAGAAATGTTTCCGTAACACAGCCTAAAGGATTAAGCTCAACTGTTACTAAAACCAAGGTCCACCAGGACCAAAAGAAAAAGAAAAACACAAATAAATAACAAAACAGATTGTTGCCATCAGCCTGAATGACAACTGGTGTCTAACGTCTGATTGAATTTTTTACCTAAATAAAAAGACTCTCCAAAGGATTAAGCCCGAAGAGACATTTTCCCAGCCAGTTGAGTAGTGAAAACTGCACTGACTGGATCTCACCAGCTAATACTTTAAGGCAGCATCTACAGTTCTCACCTTTAAAAAATACAGTTATGTGTCATATAGGGTTCTGGGGGGTACACCAAAAAGGACTTGCGGCACCATCCTCAAAGTCCTTAAACCCTCAACTGTGATCTGCACTGCAAAACATCTGCAAAACCTGACACATAATGGCTAAAACAGTCTAATGAAAGCAACAAGGCTGCCCACCTCGGATCACACTGGGCTTAAAGAGGTTTCTAAACAGGTAAAATGCCTCACATTCAACACAGATAAAGCTAGAAAATTCTTTCTCATCCTTTGTGGTGTTTCAAAATGCTAAAAATGTACTTTAAAGGGAGAAAATACCTTACATTAGAGGGATAATCCAAATGTTTTTGCATTATCAGGAAGTGGCTGTCTGCCCACACTGGCTGAGATGTCATGCGTGCAAACTGGGTGTTTAATCCAGCACAAGGAGCCTGTAAGTGTAAAATGGTTAAATGAGAGGACAGCACAGGAAAGCCACAGCATCTGGACTTCTGTTATGGATAACAAAACCTGAATAGCTGCTAATAAAAATGCCTGTACATGTCTAGTAATCTGATTTTGAGTCTTTATATAAATTTACTGATTTCCATTGTAACATTCTAATAATCAGGTCAAAACTTGAAACAAGGGATTTTACCTTCACTTGCTTTAAAAAAAAAACTAAATGAGATTAGATGCAATGTTTAACTGCCGTGCTGTGCGTCACAGCAGGTGTGGACAGGATTGTACGAGGGATCATTCAAGAGGAGCGACCTGGTTAGTCTTTGGTATCTAGCTGTGCAATAACCAGAGGCTAACGTGAACCAGAAGATTTAGGGTGTTAAAACACTGGTCACATGATTGTACACATGCATATCATTTTGCCGCAGTCGTAAAAAAAAGACGCGAGAACTGCGGTGTCCGCAGTCAAAGTTAAGGTTAACATGGTCGATTGTTTTGAATTTTTTTGACCCCTGGAACCTTGAAACGGTTGACAATCCTACAAATCTACACGTGTCAGTGAGGAACTAACTTTTCCTCTTCCCTGAAAAAAAAAGCAGATTTATCACTCTTCTCAGACTTGAGGAACCAAAAAAAAAAAAAAA
>CAFUXE010000282.1:1019551-1072374 GCA_903364295.1 Serranus cabrilla | reverse complement strand
TGTGAGGTATTCTTGGACAGTCATGTAGACATGTGCATTCTTCAGGTATGAATCCCTTCTTTTTTCTTAAATTAAAACAGTGATTCCTTGCAGTTGTCGCGTTGCTTCCTGAGAGAGACGCCCTCCAGTGCAGAGAGGCCAGTGTGAGGTCTGAGAAGTATGCATCGTTGATGACGCCGTCAGATTGACATTCAGCCCTGTGGCTGCGGCTGGAGGAAGGATGCACAAACACAATGGGGGACAACAAATTTAAACCTGATTTTCTTACTACCGTTCTGTAACATAGACAGGAGCTGGGTGGAGACATGGCCTGCTGCGAGTGGATTAGAGTTCCTTTTCCCCCAACTTTGTGCGCTACGTGTTTAATAGTGGGGACCTGCAATAAGAAGACTTTAAGGTGGACATAGAATCCTGTGCGTTGCTAGAGAGAGGTTACAGTTTGGTTAAATCACATTGGGAGGTTCGTGTACATCATTAACCTTCCAACCAATATAATTACTTACTTATCTGAACTGAGGGCAGAATTATAAAATTAGGTATTTAATGTGCTGATCCACAGCATCTGATCATTCACCAGTTTGAGTCTACAGTGTGTTGAAGAAACCTGAGCGGCCCGGGTTGGAGGCCTGTCACTGTGAGGTGGGGGCTCTGTACATGAGGTTCCACTGGTGAGTTACCCGACTTCCCCTGATTGCAACGAGGTCAAAAAAAGAATATAAAAATAAAGTTGATTCAGGTTAAATATACTACAGCTCCTGAGGTAAAGACACCACTGCAGGTTACTTGATTTGAGGTATGTAAAAAGAGAAAAACTAAAAACAAAATCATTCTAAAACACAAAATCAAAAAGACAACAAAATGGCAACAAACAAACAACATGTCCTAAGATAAAACTTTTCAAGTTCAGTTGTGACTACACCTGTCAGTGGGTTTTGGCTGAGCTGATTGTGTTAAGCATGTTCATTAGGATTAAAAAGTGTATGTATGCATGTGTAGATTGTGTGTCTGTACGTGTATACTTGTGTGTTTGTAGTGTAGTGCGTGTGTGTGTGTGTTTGTACGTTGAATAAAATGCATAGCTGTGCGTTTGGGCACGTGCCGTCATATATTATTCTTGGGCTCTGTGTTCATGATTGGACAGCCAAGAGGTTGACAGGGTTGATGAGGTATTTGTTGTGCAACAGTTTGTTATTCTTATCGGTATCTCATTGTACTGTATATTCTTGCTGGGCCTCCCGGTGGGAGAGAGGCCTGTGGAGCAGGTACAAAGGGCAGCCTGAGTTAGGGTGACCCGCTGGGTGCAGGCTCAGCCGAGCCGGGGCCCTTGGAGGAGGAGGAGGACGTGGGGCTGAGGGTCTGAGCCAGGGGTGCAGAGAAGCCAAAGCCGGAGCTGGTTCCAGCCGGGGAGGCTGAAGCAGCAGCGGCCGACACAGCAGGCCCCGGGGCCCCAGACTTCTGGGCAAACAGGGTTCCTGTAGGAAATCAAGAGACATCATTACATAAACATGGTGCCGTGATCGCTACAAGGGTAAAAGGGTAAAGGGTTGGGTAACATTCCAACCATTCATCAGAGCTGGAATTCAATAAAATATTTAACCATGATGATTTGACAGCACGATTTGTCAATGACATTTAATAACTCCTCATACAAACCTGAGTACATGGTGCCATTGACTTCCACTGAGACAGTGATGCTGGCATTTCCATTGGTTGAGATGCTCAGAGACATGTCCTGCTGCTTCTCTTCTGAAGGCAAAAAAACAACCTTTTTTATTACTGTATTCATGTGACACGTTGTGACACACATCCCCTCAAAATTCCAACTTTAGTACGTTTAGGTGTGATCATCCAGAAATGCTGCGCTTACAATCAGTAACAATAGTTACCATTTTGTTATTAACTACATGCTGATTTAAAAGAGCTGAATCAATTATTTGGCATTTTATATCTTTATGCAACATGGGTTTTGTATTATTTTGTTCTGACTTTGCCGTTGTTAAAATGAAATGTGGCAAACCTTGAAAAGCAAATCTTCTAATCTAATACTAAGTTTAGCTTTTTCCTCAAAGGAACCTTGATTGTTAATTATTTGAACAGTGTTTTGACACAGGGAGCACTGACCTCTGGTGGTGATGGTGGGGGCTCCCAGGCGCAGGTTCATGGGCATTTGGGAAGCCATGGCCAGCAGGTTGTGTTGGAAAGCCTGCTGCATCAGGCGCTGCTGCTCTTCCGCCAGACGGGCCATCTTCCTCTCTGGCCCCTCTCCGCCGCTGGTCTCCAGCTTTTCTCTCAGCTGCTCCAGTGTGGCAGCTCTTGCCAAACCTGCAACCTGCTGGTGTCCCAGGGCCAGTGCCATGGAGGGTCTCACTGCCATGAGGGAGGGGGTCAGGTCATCTGGAAAAAAAACGGAGCGTTGGTATTATGAATTTTAATGCGTCTATTAGTTCATCTACATGGACTGAAAACAAATTGAGGACCACGCCACCTCTAATGACCGCAGTCTGCATAATAGGTCATGTACTTGTGTGCTTGAGAAATGATAGAAGATTCAAAACTCTTAATTTGAATACAAACAAAACAGGGCCGGTTTGAGCATGCAAAGTAGTTACAAATCATTAGTGAGTGGGACATTCGGACCACATGTCCTCCTTCTATGACCCCATAAAGACTCAAACCGTGGATACGGTCAGGGTCCGAAGCAGAGTCACATTCCAGCCAAGTCAAAGTGACATCAGATAAGACAGCAGGATAATGACAGTTATCAACAGGATCCCACTGATGTGGACTGAGAGCTTTAAAGTTCATAAAGTGTCCCCCCCAGCGTGGGAACCATGTTACTAATCAGTAGTAAAGATGAAGGATCTTAACATCCCGAGGCAAAATTGGTTCGCACATGGACTTAAACACCTGGATTGACTACACACACAACACACCACACCACACACACAACACACCCACAGTCACATAAAACCACTACAAATGTACACACACACACGGCAGCATGCAGTGGAGGTACATGACTTGTTGTGAAAATGTAATATGCAAATGTACCAGCACACTAACATATCAACATTCCAGCACACACTGTCATACCATAACACATGGATACATGCACATTCACACACATTTGACAAATAAGAAGGACATGCTCTGTGAAAGTGTTGGAGCCTATTAGCAATGTCTTTTAAATGCTTTGTAATCATGATGAAAATGAAAAAGTTTCCTGTTTATTTAAAACGTATCTGTAAGTACTGTTGGATTCATGTGTTTATCCACTGCTATGACAGGATGTAGTTTTTCTATTCTTGCAACAGAGGGCAGTATTTCTCTATAAATATTTCAAAGTCTAAGGACATCTGTAACTGGAACGCTCCAGTTCAATCCAACCAGTACAGAGAGGCTACCCTCCATGGTAAACATTTACCCAGTTTAATATAGCTTTCATAGATCTAGAGGGGGGTTTCTGGACATCAATGCATCAATGTTTTTTTCTACTGACAGCCTCTTTCCCCCTTCACAGTTACACGCATGTATATCTGAAAGCTTCCTGTTTATGTTTTTTAAGAAGGTAACCCACCACACACCTTGAATTTATTTTTCCTACATTTAATTTTTGGAATAAAGATTACCTATCGAGTTCATACCCCTTATTAAGCGTAAATCAAGTTTTGATCATGTTTATTTAATGCTTGCTAATTTCCAGAGTAAGGGATTAACAGGACCTTTTTAGCTTTTAGCTAGCTCAGCTCATCAGTAACAAACAAATGTGATGATAGGATTGTTTCATTTCAAATACTTAACGAACATAAGAGGTTTTGTAGAGTAAAAAACGGTATGTGTTGAAGATCAAACATTTTTGAGGAGAACAATAAAAATTCAGCATATTCCTAACTTTCAAAACATAATTGTTAAAATCAAGTATTTTCCAAACTTTCAATACTTTGTATGAAGCATCAGCATCCTCTTTATGTTGCAATAAAGCTTTGTGTTATTTTTAAATATATTTTATTCTCAGTGAAGGGATGAGGTTACTGTCCGTATAGGTTAAATTCACACTATTGGAGGTCGGCATGTCGACTGTAGGCTTCCTACCTTTCTTCAGAGAGGGTCCTGGTGAGGCCTGCAGGCCATTGAGGGCCCCTGAGGCCCCTGCACCCAGAGCTGAAAGGTGCATCTTGGGAGGCGAGAGGATGTGGGGAGCTGTGCTGGGTGAGGGAGAGAAGCGGAAGAGGCTGCTGCTGTAGCTCGGACGACGACCCTCGCGTCGGTTGCTGTCGATCGCAGCCTGGAGCTCACCTGGGGAGCTGAGGCCTTTCCTCTCACACTCATACGGGTAAAGGTATTTCATGTACCTTAAGAGGAAAACACACACAAAAAGCAATACGTCAGATCATCACGGAACCATTCACATGGCCAGGGACCTAGTGGCCTAATCAATGTCAAAAACATAACCACAACCCGTTCAGTCTAAATTCTTTATGATGTTTTGGCATGAAACCTGGCTCATTTTAAGTATGTCAACTTTGAAAAAATACATAAGCACTTCATACTGGCTGCCAGTTTTAGTCCAGGATAGTAATCTCTGCCTTCAAAATGTTTTTTCAGCAGGCCAGCAACTAAGTTAAGGAAAAACAGGTTACTGAAAAAACAACAAAAGTTGTAAAGTAATTTCTCCCCTCCCTGACTGTATCTCCAAACCAAGGTTGTGTTATTTTAAGTTGAACAATATTTTGTCCCGGCACTGCTGTCACAGTCATTTGTCACTGTCTGAAGTCAATTGTGCACATTCAAACATGTACAATCTGTTTGACACCTAGTCATATGCATACACATGACCAAAATATTTGTTTTTTTCCAGTAGAAATTTTACTGTGGTTCTCTAATCCACAACCCTGATTCTAAATGCCACCTACAAAGTCTTCACTATCCTAATCACTGTCTTTTCAAGCTGACAACAACCTTAAGGGCATGATTCAATGACACCTGGTCTGAAAATTGTGCAACAGCATGTTTTGCATATTTAGTATACTTAGATGACATCACAGGGGCTCTACAAATAAGCACAGTCACAGCTCTGGTATTTCTTCATCCCATAAGAGCATTCGGTAAAATGAACATACAGCGTTGTGCATGCTGACTGCATAATGGTGGAAAAGCAGATCAATAAGAAGCTAAGAGCAGCGTCCATTACATAGGGCCAACGGAGCAACACTACACAACAGCCCACCAACATTAAAAATACATAAATGTTCATTAGGGCACCCCGCTAGTGGACAAGATAGAGAGGTGTTACAGCTACGGAAGGATTTTCATTGAGATAGCAGGAGTGTTTCTGTCACGGTTTGGTGTACAATATGTCAGTCAAACCCCACCTTAGTCATTGTGAACTCTGACCCAAATCACATCAATAAATCTATGGGAATCAATGTGTGCTATGTGTGATGTAATGGGCGGAGGGATTGAATGTGAAGAGGGAAGGTGGCCTGGTTGAGGAAACAAACCTGCATGTGTATAAACAGACCGGCGGTGGGTTAATATTGACAAGGGTGCTCATACCAACACACACAGAAATCATCCTTATTTATGTAATTAGGAATGTGCTTGTTTCCTGCTGAGAGGTCATACACTTGAGATTATTTTAAATTAGAGCTACAAACGATTTGCTTTACAATATTGGGTTGTTTTGTGACATTGATGCAAAGACTCACTGTGTGCGCAGGGTGAAAGCTGCACTGGTGATGGAGGTAGGAAGATTGAGTCCCTTTGTGATTTCTCTCCAGATCTTCTTGTTGATAACCTCCACCAGGCCTCCCTTCTCTGTCACCAGCTTGTACAGCATATAAAGATCCAGGACCTGCTTGGCCATGATGGGGATACGATTGACTGGGGTTCCTGTGGAGGAGAGGAAACCATAAAATAAATCAATACAGTATAAATCATACATCTGGATCGGAAAAGCTTAGTGAAGCACAATGGATGCTTTATGGTGGATGAATGTATTTCAAAGTGCATTTGTGTATCACATGCATTTTTAACATGGCCAATCCCAACGGGAATGGAACCCGTAATGCCGACAATTTCCCTCGTGTACGTCCCCGCTTAGACATATTGGCACCTTACACAGAAAATACATTTATGGGTGCTACAGTCAAAATGCTGCAGCAGGATGAATACTAAATTATACATTAATTCATCCATCAATCGATGTGGAAGCACCCAGAATAATTTCAGACCTCTAGATACTGATCCAAATGTTGTCAGGATGCTGGTAAGACGATGGTGTCAGGCCTGTTGCCTGCACGCCTGTTAAATCTGGCTTGAAAACATATTAGCCCAGTTAAGGCAATCTGGCTTGACCTGGAAAAGGGGATTCCCAAACAACACAAAGCAAAGCGGCTCTAGACTTTTGATACAGATGCATTAATCTTGTCAACAGCTTATCTGCAGTGAGGCTTGCAGGGAGCGTGTGGGGAGGAGGGGGGTGGAAACGCACAGGGAGGAGGGGGTGGTTCGCCGTATGCAACAGAATCAAAAGTGCAATGCAACAGTGTACGCATGAAGCGGGAGGAGGGGACTGGGGATTGTGACGACCTGCTAATCCACGGGCAGCGCTGGGTGGGGGGCTCCTGGATAGGCTAGTATAATGAAGCTCATTTAGAGGATTGTACTGAGCAAATCCACACCCCTCTGCTGTTAGTGCTGCCGGACACATTGCAGGGGAGTCGCACAGATTTGCTCTCACAGTTAATGCCAGCCAATCCTTCAGCCCCTCCACAGGCTGCTCTTAACCTGGAATCAGACTCATTAATGACTTTGTAAAATAGCAGTGTGATCAGGCCATGAAGATTAGCCCCGATTCATTTTCTTAAGTTAGCAACATGTCTTTAAGCCATGTGCAAGGGGACTACGTGAACACATGGAGCTACAGAGATAAGGAGGGTGTGGGCCACTATGGCTCTGACCTGTTAAGTGTACTACATAATGTTATTTTATTAATTTAAGGTGTTGAACAAAAAGCTTTCTCTCTTGTTGTGTTCATTAAAAAATACTCTAACATTACAGATTTCTAGAAGAAAAGGTATGAGAGAGAGTTATGATATGTTAAATATGTCGTCATGAACCAGTGGTTCTTTTAATATCAGCTAATATCAAAGCGATAGGCAATGGGATTTCTAGAGGTTCAAGGCTAATGGGGACAAACTGCTAATGTATAAATAAATAAAGAAAGAAAGAAAGAAAGAAAGAAAGAAAGAAAGAAAGAAAGAAAGAAAGAAAGAAAGAAAGAAAGAAAGAAAGAAAGAAAGAATGTAAAGTTCTATACAATTGTGTGATTGTGTATTGTAGATGTGTCCAAACATCTACAATACACCATAAAAAAACACAGATTTCCAATGGAAACCGTTTTATCAGGTATCTATCAAATTGAATGCAATCAACAAAACATCACTGCAAATAGTAAAAAAAAAAAACAATAAAGAAACATCAAATATATAGCCATCCAAGTCTGCTTATAAGAGCTCCTTTCATTCTTTAAAATAAACCTAATGACAGCACCACAGAAGTGTATGGGGTTAATATTGTTTAGTCTGTTAAAGCTGCAGAAAATACTGTTCTGGGAAAATGGACATCTTATCTCCAGAGCCAATTAACAATTAGCAAAACAAGACGGCCTTTGCCAAGATGCCAGCTTCCCCATAGATAATTTGGATTAGCTTACCTACGTCCAGGGCAGTTATCTAGCAGGTTTTTATTAAACGTCAGGTCTGTATTCACATTTAGTTATCCAATAAGTCGAATTATCCATAATCCTCAAAAACAAATATTTACTTTGAGCACAAGGTGGTCACTTTATTCAAATTATTGAAACAATTAATGAATTAAACATTTTTAATTCAAACATGTAGTGAAATACCCTTTAGAAACTACTTGCATCATGGTCAACAATTATATAGTAAAACATGAATTTATATATAAATCGGTAAGCCTGTAATGTAAAAGTATAAAAGGCAACTGAATAATAAAATTTTAAATGGTCCTGCTCTCTAGAATATCACAAATTTGGTTATCAAATTTCTATAAACTACTACTACTACTAGACTAAAAAAAGAGCGACTTTATTCTGAGGTGGAATGATAAACTAAATGTGTCCACAACATTTCTGGGCAGAAGCCACATTTCCAGAACACACAGAGCATCAAAGCACCAGCGCTGCTTTGCTGCCAGCGCCTCGTCAGTTATTTAATGCAGCGTTGGACATCAATCCTGCATCAAACAATTAGTACAACTAGAGGGGTCAGAGATCAGCCAGGGGTTATTGATGTGTGAATTAAACTGCAGGTCAGCAGGAAGCCATGTTTTCATACTGGCCCGGACATGAACAATGAGAGCACAACAAATGAGACACAACGGTACTGGCCCCATAGTGACAGGCCAGCAGTTAGTTCAGCTTTAATTCATGCCTATGCTTTTATTTACCCCTTTATCACTGTCTGCTGTCAAATCAGAGCAGATGTAATGTGTTTGCAAGGATGCACTTTAAGAGCACATAAAAAAACACTAAACACCAAAATTTTTTTACTTTTCTTTAACGTTCCTGTTCTAATGTCTTCTTTACCATTTTTTATATTTAATATGTTTGTATTTTAGTTTTTTACGAGAGCAAGCAAACCAGAGTCAAATGCCGAATATGTGCACACAGGACCTGGCCAATAAAGCTGATTCTGAAAACAGACAGGACACATTTCAGTCATGAGGGCAGTGTGTGTGTGCGTGTGTATGAGAGGAAACTAATGAGCTATCTATATATCTTAAGTGTACCAGAGGTAGTTTTGAAACCCAAAACAGCATTAATTAGTCAACACTTGAAATCAGCCAGGTTTCACATTTCAACGAGCTCGAGCACATATGAAAGCGCTGGAAAAGCACCTTTGATAATACCGTAATTGACCAAAAATCACATTAGCAACACTTGGGCAGTTAGCCACAGAGTTCTCTAATTTGAAAGGCTGCCTTTGGTGTCCAACATCTGCTCCTTTTCCAACCCTGGAGACATTTAGCTCTAACAGGCTTAATTAGACCAGTCCAAAACATTTCTTTTGATCGCAGCAGCACAACTCCTCAGCCTCACAGGGCCTTCAACATGCACTCTATTACGCTTTTATAATTGACCCTTTTTCAGCATTATCACTTATTTTCCTTTAGAGAAAACTAGAGATACCATGATCAGCAATGTTACGAGACCACTTCATGCCATTAGGCCATGAGGGCCTCATGTAGGCAACTATTGGGTATTTCATCTCTCTGTAAAGCCCTGATTTGTCCACTCGGCTGCTCTGAGCCAATCTGTAATTGGCTGCAGGCTTCACCTCCCATCATCCTTTGCCCCGGACTGATTTTCCCCCAGGGACAGGGCCATCAGGAGCCTAGTGATTAATGGCACCAGGGGTCAGAGGTCGCTTGGGTGGGAAGTGCCGTGGCTGAGGGCCCCTGAACCACTCCCTAAGTCCTTCCTCCGGCTTCCACAGTGAACACAAGAGCCACACGGCTAGTCTTCAAACGGCTAGACCTTAAATGATAAGAGGAATAGATAGAGAGCCAGACTGAAGGGAAAAAAAGAAAAGACTTTGACAAATACAGGCCTTTCAAGGACAATACTTTTAGAGAGAGTTTGATATTTGGTGATATACCTGATATTTTGTGCAGATAATTAATTGTTTATTTTATGTCACACCTACGTGGATTTCCCAGCAGAGTAAATATAATTTACAACATTTTCACTACAGGAGAGTAAATGCATGTGATAATTAGGAGTCTCATAATTCACCAAATCTTCAATTCGATATTTCAATTTGAGTCTAACATCATTGATTCTCTGGCCTGTCATTTACATTTTTAAACTATTCTTTAAAAAGATTGGCTACATGGTATCATGTGTGATAAAAGTGCCATATTTTTCTGGAAGGTACCACAGTAAAACCAAAAGCCAGTAAAGCCATGGTCAAATTTTCAATGATGCTGCTTTTGATCTCAATAGTCGAAATTGAAAGTTCATTTCAATCAATTTTCGATTCGGAATTGGAAACGTGACACCTCTTCATTTAACACAACACAATGAAAATCAAACACATCCTCGAAAAACTCAATCACAAAGTAAAGCATCGGTAAAAAGCGTTTGTGTGGCTGGAGACATTGATCAGACCATACGCAATTTGTTATTATCACTTACACTGAACCTGTGCATTGAGCAAAAGCAAACAGACTGTGACAGACAGAGAAAGACTGTCCATCTCAATCAAACATTAACATTCCCCACTTCACATCCAGCTTTCTATCTCAATGGGAGGACAGAAAAGGAACAAGGTCATTTTATCTGACCCCTGACCTATATTTAGTAGGAAACAGCTGTTCACATTAAAGGGCCTCTATAATAAATCAATCGGGTGCCCCTGGCGCCAGTAGTGGTAAATTACATATCGCTGACTTCACATGATGGGCATTTTTTAAATAATTAAGTGACAGAGCGACAGCCTTCCAGCGGACAACACACAGGAAATGAATTTTTTACTGAATGAGCACTGGCTGGTGTGAGGTTTCACTAACTTCCACAGATGAATTCAGACAAAGAAAGGGAGAGGGAGAGAAGGAAACAGGGCATAGAGAGAGAGAGAGAGACCATTTATGCTGCTTTTAGGAGGGAAAGAAAGATGGATGGATGGATGGATGGATGGATGGATGGAAGGAAAGAAAGAAAGAAGGGGGGAGGTGGCGTAACTAGCCAGCTGGAGAAAGACTGGATTGCTGCTGTAAGGAAGGTGTCAGACAACAAAAACAGCCCCTGGACTAATGGCAGTGTCTGAGTCATTTCAGAGCACCCACACCTTCCTCCCCCCAACCTCACCCACTACACAGCAGATAAGACTCATCCAGCGCTTCATCTCACTTTATGTACTTCAGACCACTTCCTAAGTTCATTTTAAGTTTATTCGATTTGCTTACTGTGGTAACTGTTTGTAAAAAATGTTTTTTATCTGTAAAGCAAATGTTAGCAAGCTCTGCTAGCAGCCTGTCAACGAGCAGAGGAACACACGTTTTCATCGTGAACTGGCTTTATTAATACCCTTTCTTGACCAAAGCAGTTCCAGGGCCGGTTCGGAGCCAGTGCCTTATCTTAAACTAGTTCTTGCTTTTTGACCGCCAAAGAACCAGCTCTCAGGAAAACTGGTTCCAGAGCGGCACCGACTCTTTGCTGATCATTAACCACAAACAAACACGCCAGGGGCTGGGGGCGGATTATAAAGACCATCTAAAATGTACATCATTCATTTTATTTTATTTGTTTGACTGACACAGGCTAACGTTAGCGGGTCAGCAATAGCAGGCTAGCTTTAGCTTACAACAAAGTCCAACATTAACATCTTACGTCCTGTGTTAATAATTACATAATCTCCACCCATAGCAATCAAGACGAACAGATGTTTTCTACCAGTCGCAAGGTTTGATGCATTTTGTTTTTATTTCATGTTTCTCAAAGCGTCACAACTTTCTTGAAATCTGGGTTGTGTGGGAGATACATTAATAAAGAAGTATTAACGCTTTCTGGGCTAAAACAAGAAGAACATTCATTATTCAACACCAAAAACTGCACCAAGAATTTTTGCTGGAATTTCAGAAACAGCCCAAGTACTTTTCATCCACACTTCCAATTCATGAATTGTGTCAAAATAGAACAGCACAAACCCTTCATTAACATGGGACAGAGAGACACTGACAGGAGAGACAAGTGTCTGGACTCCACATGCTAAATGTTTACTTTACGTCGGGCAGCCCCCTGGCTGTTTAGTTTATATGTTCGTACGTCAGGGCAGCATATTGTCAGGACCCTGCTCTGCTGGGGCATGTTTGTTTTATTTTTAATGCATGGTCAGGGACATAAAAGGTAAAAAAGCCTTGAGTGTATGGAATTTGCTATCTTTAGTCCAGGCAGAGCCACCACTCGCATGACGGACCAATTCATATCAAGTGTTAAGATATGTACCCTCCACATAAGGGAAGTTAAATGTAACGTTACACTATAGATACATCGCTATTCTAGGCATGAAGCTAAAGCCACAGCTGATACAGACAGAAAGATAGAAACACAGGGACCGCTGTCTAATAAAATCCATAATACAGTATTATGGGTCGATATGCTCTATACCGTTGGCTGCGTAGGTGTCATTCCTGCCATGTCACGAAGGTGCAAATAATGTGAATTAACAGAAGAAAGGCAGAGAGACAAGAGAAGGCAGGCAAGACAGGAAAGGGAAAGATATAATGGCTTATCTTCTGCCAACTGTACTTAACCGTGATGATAAGGAACACAAAGAACACAGGCCTGTGTGCCTTTGTGCAACTCAAAAATAAAAGACACATCCTACAGAATAAATAACACTGGGTCCAGAGAAGCCACATGTTTCCATCTACAGAGACATAAAGACAATATGTCCTAACACTGTGATTATACCAACAAGAGTGCAATAAGGGATTAACACGTGTAAATACAACACAAAGCATGGAGCTATGTATCCTTCATCCATGCAAAGAAGTTCAAAACATTAAGGGCTTCTTCACATGAGCAAAATACAAGTGTCCCTTCATTGGTTATACAGAAAAAAGTAATTACCTTGTTATGAGAAAACTATTTTTCCTTCTATAAGCTCCAATTTTGTAACCCTACCTTGACTAGAATTGTTAGGAAGATCAAATACCACGAGCACCTATTCTGCCTTCCAGTTTTCCTTACGTCCCAACAAAAAGAACAAATATGTAGGAGGGGAAAAAGCAAACATTCAATGATGGATAAGTCACTTGAAACTATATTTACTCAAGAAACAGTGAGAGTAGCTTCTTAGTAAGAATTATTACAGTGTGCAAGCAGCCTGTATATTAAAGGAATGGTCTTCTGTGCTCTGTCAACTACTTCACCCTGTGATGTAAAACATCACAAAACTGGCAAGGCTCCAAACAGCCAGAAGCTGTAAATCTCAGAGGGTGCTGCTGTTCACACACCAGGGAGGCTGTCAGACTACAAATAATTACACTATTAGAACTTGAATTACATGATTAGAAGTTTGTCAAGTGTAATTTGGCACTAAATCTCTGCACTGACAAGCCTGGCACAGTGCATGACGTCTAAAGTACTGTTAACCATTTGTCCCGCCTTAATCTTTTGAAAGTGAAGCATCTTTGAACTGAATTACAGAGACGAACTGAAAGAAAGAGAGTGAGCAAAAAAAAGGGAAAGAAACATGACTCCTTCTCCATGGGTCATGAAGATGGGTCACCTGGTGAAAAAGAGGGGGAGGGCGATTGAAAAGGTTGGATGGCGCGAAAAGTGAGATGGCCTCTGCAACTGTAACCCAAGTCCCTTCAATCCCCAGAGACACTGCAGATCAACTGACTGGACCCCAATCAACGCCGGCTGATATGGAGCTGACATAGAGATGGATGAATGGATGGACGGATGTCTCTTTTGCTGCATGGTTATTCATGGTGACTGGTCTTACAATTTATGAAGCTTCTCAGAAGTGGTGAGAATACATGGCAGGTGAATACCGGGCAATATGGATCCCTATAGAGGTCTTTTCATATCTTGACAATAGCTAAGGGCATGTTTTCTGGTTACTCCAGCTTTGCTCCCACATGCATGAAATGTCCAAATGACAGTATTTCCGCAAGGTGGTCCCTTATATTTCAACACTGTGATAGAAACTATACAGAAGAATATATCAAATTTACTTCTTTATTTTATTTTTTTACGATATGTCATCATATTGTACAAATTTACCTCACACATTTGACGAATAACTGCATACAATAGTTTAATTAGACGTGGATTTCACATAAAACCCTGAAAAGACTCTTCGTGGGCTAACCCACTATCTGGGAATGTTTGTCTTCCATTAACATTGAGTTGACCAGTGAAATTGTGCAGGTGGCTGATGAATTTGCAATGTACTAGCCAGAGGCCAGTGCTTTGAGTGTGTTACTGTGAGGCAAGCTTTCTGCACACTCTCTTCATGATTAAACAATCGCATAATAACATTTCTATTTGATTAAACAGACCTACGAGGGACTGAGTTGACATTGCTTGACCTTTAAAAGGTATGTTTTTCAAATAACTTCATGTCTTCAGCACTGAAGGCTGCACGCCTACACGCAAACCATAGCAACCACCTAAACCTGTTTCATTGGTCATGTATGACACATGCATTTAGTGTGTGAACATTTCTTCACCCTTGTTACACAATTCTGGTGGGGCCAGGTTTTGTTGTACATGTTGCATTGCTAGTGCTGTTGAAAGTTCTAAAAAAAACAACACACAAAATGGAGCACAAACAGCCACGTACAACAGTGGCTAAATAGTGTGCAAAGTTGGACGAATGGATATAAATTTAAGCTCAAAGACTTTTACAACAGTCTGTGCTACAGACCTAATTTGATCTGCACTCAGAAAGTATTACATTTGATTACCCAGCTTTAATACATTGTTTAAATGCAGCGTTCATTATCTCACCCCTCCATCTGAACTTCATCTGCCCTACTTGTCTGAACCAGCTTCGAAACACAAGCAGTAACTGTGATTGGACTAAGAATATCTCTAGGCAAAATAATATTTATGAGCAAGCTTTAGATACAAGGGCGAACACCAGATGACAGCTAGGACATTTACAGTGGGGGGAGGTAAAACCTCTGTTGACATATGCAGTGGTTATAAACACTGATGATACAGGCCTGTATTGTGAGTTACAGTCAGTTAGGAAAAAAGTCAATAAAAGTTGTTTTCTATCCACAAGTTGAATACTCTAAAACAAGCACCAAATCTTCAACTAAATGTGAATATTGCTAGCATTGAGTATAAACGTGTTTTGGTGTGAATACGCTTAAGAATGTCACTTTATTTAATTTAATGCATCAAATGCTAAAAGACTACATATTAAATCCCAAGTTAGAAACTGGAGCACTAGAGTTCATCAGTGAGCGAATGTCTTCTTGTGGCACAATTTAAAATTTAAGAGCTAAGTCAAATATAGTGGGTGACCTCTGCTCTATATTTACATCTGACTGGAAGATCAAATAGGAAAAAGGAACCATAGCTTGGCCTTGTAAACAGCCATCTCTGATCTTTGCAGAAATGTCAAGAATGTATATGTCACAGCAACATGACAAAGGTATGTTGTACGCATAATAGAGGGAGGGGCTTTGGCATCAACTGTAGATTCTTGCGACAAAGCTGCAAAGGTCAACCTTTTCCACTTGAGTAGCTTGAAACTCAGGTAAAAACAAATCTGAGAGATCGGAGAGACAGACAACAAGGGGAAGCACAATATTAGGACCCAATAAAAAGAACAAGGGTTAATAGACCGTGCAAGAGAGAAACAATGTAAGGAAGACAAAGGCCATGCAAACTATACACGTGATCTCTTCAGTGACATTGCGGTTATCTGCAGCCAACACTGGTGACAGTTTACTGGTCAAGCTGTGGCCTGCTGGTTGAAAGGGCAAGTAGGTGGCAGTGATGTCTTCACTGGCAGGTGCAACATTGAGGGTGTCCCTCTCCTTTCTAGCAAGCTGTATAACACAGCTAACTGCTTCAATCAATGGACACCCAGATTGACAGATAAAGCCATCAGCTGACGAGTCCCATTTGGGGCCCAGCACTACTAATCAATATGGAAGACATCAGCTGCTGTAAGCCCAAAGATATGTTGAAACAGGCAAAGAGGCTGTGGGGGGGTTGTGCACTCATCTTGGAAATTTCAACTGCCATCAATGCTAATTACTTTTGGCTTTTGGAATCCATGACAGGGGTGCATACATTTACCTTTCAAGGGTTCAGCTGATGCTCTTAATGCCGAGTGACTTCAAATGAGGTCACAGCAGAATATGCTTTAGTTCTCAAATTACAAACAATACGCCGTGTACAAGCACACTTCTTAATAAAGAAGTGATTCTGCTAAGTACAATTTTTTCAGGGATTATACAGTTTATTAGTCATAAAATTCAAGCACTTAGAAAGTACCTTAACCAAGAATTTTGAAACACAATCACATCTAATTTATTACTCTAAATGCCATTTTCAAAAAATAGTTTACAGAATTAACTACTTGTAACATATATATTTAAAAAGCCATTGTAAAGTGTAAACATTGCAAGTCAGTTATCATTTATCTTCTATTTCCTTTCTTTGTTCTTTTTAACTTATCTACTTACCTACTATCTACAGCAATCAATTGCAAGTTTATTGACTATAATGGTATTTTTGATCAAGCTAATTCTTGCTAATATCAGGAGTGAGGATTCGAGTGGTCTGGTGTGAGATGCCGGGAGACAACAAAAAGGAAGATGGGATTGTTTCATTTAAAATCTTTTTAAAGATATTTACTTATTTTTGAAAACTCCAAATTACGCCACAGAATGAAACTATAAGAAAGAGGAAAGAGGTATTGGCATACTGAATACTACAGCATGAAAAGCGCAGTTTTAAGTCTGGTTGCAGAAGATAAAAACTTGTCTTTGCACAGTCATCTATCATAACGTGTTAACTAACCATTACCATTATCTAATAACGTATCCCAAACAACAAACCACATCAACTAAAATGCCATCAACAAAGAGGCTTTAACATTTGCAGCTGTGCGTCTCATGTCCATTTCTTCCCTCAAATCAAGCGTCTTGTTTTCCATTAGGCCCCTTTGCACTCACATCTCCGTTACTGTGTGGCTTACGCAACACTGCTGCAGAGCTGCACTGGAAGTGAGCTCAGCGGCTATTGTACTGGTGTAGGGCTCCTCTGGGGGCTGTAATGTGTTTCATACCATCCATCACAGGGGTGTGGAGGCCAGGAAACATTGCTTTAAGAGCACATACAGGACACAGATGGAGAAGCAAGACACACAGATATGCAGAGATAGCAGAAGTTTGGGAAATGTGTTCATCACAGGAGGGCTTCACGTGGGAACAGCTTTAACAAAACCCACCCTCTACAAATAAAGTTATTTTGTAGGAGTAAAAAAAATAATGAAAAAAGATCCCAGTGTGGCTTAAACCTCTGAATCCCACAGGCATGGCCAAAATTACATAATTTACAACAGCCTGAAAAAGAAAAAAAAAAACAAACAAACATACCTTTAGATTTTCAAATTACAGAAGCTCCCTGAACAAATTATGTGTGATGAGGGTTATTGCCAGGAAAGGTAACTTAATTCAAGCTTAAAATAGTTATTTCATCAACATCACTTTATTCAACATATACCAATTCCAATTTCATAAAAAGTAAAACATATGCACTAACCCAATCCTTCAAAAAACATTAAATTCTGCGCTCCTCAGTACAACTGGAATTGCCAATATTGCTAACACTTAAACGCACCTCGGAAGTGTTGTATATAAAGATGCAATTGATCAATTTTAATCTGATAGGTTAACTACTGAATGTGCTTCTTTCTTATTGTTGACAGGACTTATATACTTCAGTGAGAATGAGAGACTGTGAGGAAACTGTGACAGGAGAAAAAAACTCCCTGAAACTGTGTGTTCAGAGGGTTAATTATAATGGGGCTTTTCTTGATATAAAAAAATGTATAATCCTAGCACATCTATCATACCTTTAATATCATTAGTATTTTTCACATTATACCTTCATTCTTTTGATATTGCAAACCTTCTTTTTTAAATCACTTGTGCTTTAACTAACTAGCCTTTTTTTTAGCCTAACTTCTTTTGCAGAATTACAAGAGGATTTGAATGCCACATTTGGTTGTCTGGGTATTTGCAAATGTATTCCACTAAAGACAAAACATGGTGCATGGATCTGAGGAGCCAGTGTTATTTTTACCCTGACCGATGACCTCGCTGGGAAGCATGAATCTGCTTGAGGCCTACACAAGTCCTGTTCCCTGCTCAGTTACTTATGAGCATGGTGATTAAGAATCTCCCAGCTCTGCAGCTTAGAGACTCAAATCCCTGTACAGTATGGTCGTAATTAAAGATGGACAGCACAGTGGCAATCCCTGGCTGGGTAACAGTCTGGTTAAATGACAGAGGAAATAACAGGGAGGAGGTGCGTATTGGGGGTTGGGATGAAGAGACGGAGAAAGGAAGAGACACAAAGAGTTGTCTCGGTTTGTAAGAAAGAAAGAAACAAAAAATAAAAAGTCTTAAGATTCTAATCTGACGTCTCTATACACACCCCAGAGACAAAAACATCAGGAAAACTGCTGTTTCCTTTTGTTTTTAAGGAAGAGAAGAACATAACCACATAGACATTATTGCTCCCTAAAGGTTGGGCTGTAATTTGCCAGCCAACGGGTGGAGCTTACCAAAGGCAAAAGATAATCTCAGCCCTCACATATATCAACACGGTAACCACAAAATCTTTGATCACAAATGCAGGGGAGGATGTGTCCATTTAGAATAGTATTGCCTCTTCTTTTGGAGTCTGTCTTGGTGTAATGATTAAAAAGCAGTGGTTGGATTCTGTGTATCATTTGGGTCCCCACCCTTTCCTGGGAGTAGGGGCCCTTTGCCACCAGTGCTGGTCTTTTAGGACGTTTGCCTGATTATCTTTCTGTCTGGTTGGTGAGCTTGGTCAGTTGCAGCCCACTGACAAAGTGCTTTCAAAGGGAAATGAAAGAGCATGGCCCCGTTCCTACACAAGCTGGACGATGCCTCCCTTAACCTCACCTCTGTCACCCCGTCTGTCCTCGTCTTCTACTGTGGTTTCCCTGTCTGCCCTCTTTAGCCTTTCTTTTCTCCCTTTTCACACATACAGACACGCGACGGTCACTCCCTCGTCTGCTGTCCGTCAGCGTTGCTCTATCAAAAAGGTTGGCCCCCACTTTTTGGAGATCATTAATCATTCTGTGTAGGACAGGAGGCCCCTTAATCCAACCCCTCCTCCCCCTGGCTTCACCGAGTAGGCCACAGTGCGGCCCTCTGCCCCTATCCCCCATGGTGTTATCAAGTTTCAGTGGTTGTAACTGTAGCACAATAAACAGAGGGGGAAGGAGAATTGGGTGGGGGCAAAGGAGGAGGAAGGGGATGGAGACAGAAAGAAAGAAACGTCATTTCCTAACAACATTTTATTGGGGCACTCTAAGTAAAACATGCTTCTTGGCCTCAAAAACAGCATCCACTTTGCAAATTGCTTCTTTAATGAACCAGAATGTAGAAACTACATGAAATAGGTTGATTACCCAATTGCAGATGGAAACTATCATTTGTGTAATACCTGTCCAGCAAAATAGCAGTTCAAAAATTGGATCTCAAATGGATTTCATTTCACTCGCATTGCAACGCTACCTAAAATGGTCGAATGTGCTCACAATACCCTGTGTTTTTATTGTTAAACCAACCAGGTGCTGCCACTTTCCAGAAGTTGTGGGGTGTTAACTAAAGGAAAATGAGGCCATATCAAAGAGCCAGAGAATGTTCCTATTGTAGTGTGGTGTTTGTACAGAGGGCCCGCCTGTTACGAGGGCCAGTGTGAGGCTGACCGGGGGAGTAATATAATGCATACATGGATCCCCCAGAGCCCATTCATGGTGTAATTGGTGTGGACAGAGCTCTCGGTCTCAGGGTTACAGTTAGGGAACTTCCTCTAATGTCCTGCTGGGAGGCCAGTCTTCCCACAACAGAAAGAAAACACACAACTTAACCTGGACATACAATTTTATTTCTTAAAATGTGAACAACTGGCAGACCATGAGCTATTTTGATTTTCATTGATGCAAATTATGTTTTGAAGGATTCTAAAATCTACTACTACAGTCTAAATCTGATTACTCTGTATATTTGTTCATGCATGTGAACAAACCCAGTGTTGTATTGTGATATATATTGTATATTGAGATATTAAATGACAAATATGGAGATATGGAGGGGTTTTGGCCATATCGCCCAGCTTGACTTTTTCATCTTTCATTTTTTTTTTTCAGTAAAAGAAAAGATTTGAAGTGAGAAAAAAATCAAACATAGACTTGTTTAATTTTGACAATAACAAAAAAAACAAACATTTATTTTATGTGGATATAAGGCCCCTGAAAACATTATTGGCAGCTACAGTGAACATTTGTTGGAACAGACAAAACATAGAAAATGTCAGTAGGTTTCACTGTGGAGCTGCAGCTACATGAGACATCTTCATTTTAATCATTATCTTCCCTTGTTCCCTCCTACTCCTTCTTCTAATTCTGTACTTCTTTCTCCAGCCCCATCAAGACCACTGAATCTCAACGACACAGACAAGTCCAGCTTACTACTTGATTAAACACACCTAAATCTACTATGGAGGGATTTTCCCCTAAAATAACTCTGAAGTAGCGACCGAACACCATGTGGTCCCTCTTAAGCTGAATGTACACTTCCCATTAAGAGTGTCACACTGGGATGGATCTAGCCTCTGCTGACGCGACGTGTGGGGTTTTTCTGACTGGAGCAGAAGGAGCTAAAACACTTGTCTTTGCCCCCCGTTACCCCCTCCTTTCTTGACTGGTGATTTCACTGAACAGGAGCCTCTCTCTCTCTGGCTCTGTCCATCACAGCCTGTGGCCATTAATCATCTCAAGTGGACAGCGCTGACAGGCAGTTGGCTGCATCACTCTTGTATTTTCTTCCTCTTTTTTTTTTCTTTATTGCGCACCCGTAGCTCCCGCAGCCTCACTCACTGCTCCCCCCTCGATTACCTCTTCACAACCCCACCTCCTGCCCCCAAACCCCCATCCCAAATGTGAAAGTGGCCGGGTGTCAAGCCAAAACAAACATTCACCCATCTGCTTAATCGAAACCTTTGAGGTGGTTAATGGTGTCGAACCTTTTCTCTGCACTCCCAGTGGGCGTGAAACAGCGAAACCTGTAATGGATATGATGAACAGTGATGTCTGCGTTCCTCTGAAAGACTAATATCCGACCTACACCCACACTCTTTCAACATGAGCAGCCTTAGTGCATTTACATTACATTTACATGTCAGGCCATTAACTTATGTCTGTATCTGCAGTGAATGTCAGCTGTCCTCCAGTAGAACAAAGCTAAGCTTCTTCTTTTATATCGGGAGCAGCAAATAGTAGCCCAGCAATGTTGTCGAAGTAGTCCCCAAAGAAATAAGAGCCAAGGCAGTAAAGGTGGAGAGGATTTGTATGCGTGTCTTCTGCCATTTCTCTGATGCCGAGACCATCAATGGGCCCCTTTACGCACAGACAGACTTTAGGACAGCTGCTAAAATTCCTCAACCATTAACACTCATGCACAAGCACACACACACATACGCACACACCACACACACACGTGCCTGTTTTTAAGCGCAGAGGCAGGAAATGGGAATCCCTCGTAAGTTTTCTTTCCGCTGTTGCTTTCCTCTCAAGGCCTGGAGGCCCCACGATGAGGTGGGAAAAGCACTTCACCATTTGTCTCTCTCAGACCAATCTGCTTCACAGAATCAGGTGGTATTTTTTAAGCATTCTGCATGTAAGGTCAGTCAAATAAATAGGCTGTTATTTCCATAGTGACATGAAATAAAAAGGCTTTAAAATTACGCTTTCAAAAAAAAAAGGAGCGCAATACTCTTAACCCTATATCTATCGAGTGAAATGGAAGGAGGAGTAGACACACAGTAATTAGAGGGTGCCATTAACAAGAGCTTAGCAAGGCTTGCTCTTCATCTTTTATACTCTTGGCACTAACAGCAATGCAACCAAGCAATTTGTTCCCTGTGATTAGGATTGTGGTTTGAGAGACAGCAGAGGTCAGCCAAGTGTCTCCTCTCTTATGGGAGGGCTGAAAGACTCACTCTAGAGCAGCTGAAATTATACCCTACCCTCCTGCATAATGGACACATCTAATGTCAATAGCAACAGCCTTGTCATATATTGCATATATATTTGAAGCACAATGCAGATATGCCAGTTTAATTTTCACCTTTCCAGTTATATTTTCCGGTGCCCTTTCACTTCCCTCAATTGAAAACACTCAAAGAAAAAAAACATCTTCTATTTGTCACCATATTCTTTTTCCCTCGCCTCACAGTTGTCTATTATAGATGAGCACTCCGGAGACACAGTAATATTTGTTACAAGTGTTGTCAGCCATTGACCCTTGCACTCCCTCACATGTACTGCGGATGACACAGGAACTTGATCCGTCGATTCCAGTTGCACTCTTTACGAATTTAATCTGGAAAATGTAATTCAGCTAGACAAGTTAAACAAATTGTAAATAACAATTTCTTTCTTCTTCTCTAATTTTTTTTGTTTTGAGTTGGGATGGTTTTTCTATAGGCTTATGTCTCAATCATATATTTTATTACACATTTGTTTGGCTCAAAACTAAACAATAGGGCAATTTAAAAAAAAAAAGACAAGCTTGTGACAAACTTATTTTTTCCTGTCTTAAGTAAATGCAAATTAATGAAAATAATGTGACATGACTCACTGTAATCAGCCAGTTATCTGCTGTCAGATGGCATTAAAGTCAGCTTGATGGATTTCTCCGTCTGACCAGCGTGAGTAAAGGGTCAGCGAACCACTCCCAGCGTCTGCCACTGGACAGAGATGCTAACAGGGCCCTGACAGATCCTGTCCCTCCCTTTCTCTGGCTCAGCTTAATTCATCACCCTCCAAACAAGACCCCCAGGCACTGAGACCAGACCAGACACTAAGAAGCTGCTTCTGGATGTCTGAATGTGAGGGAGCCAACATGCGCGTTCACGTACACATATGCACGTCAATGCACAGGGACGCATGAACGCAAATTTATGCACCATCATCCTCTGTCACAGTATGACAAAACAAACCATACATCACGTATATACTTGCATACACATTGTATCACCCATCATTGCCTCTGACAAAACATAATGAAGTATGAACCACACACATGCTCACAGACCATCATCACCCATCATAGCCTGCCAAAACATAATGTAAAATATGTGCCGCTGTAATAACATTGTGATTCACCTTGGGAGGTATTGCTCAAGTCGTGTAACTTGCTTGGCAACAGATTTGTCTGATAGAAGCCTAAGTGCATTAGCCGCCCTGGTCAGAAGGGTCTTGGAGGCAGTGTCAAAGCAGCACACGGTCAGCTGAGCCTCCCCGGCTGTTGGCTAAGTAAGTCAGGCCAGTGCCAGATCCTCTTGGCTCTCACACTGCAGAACCACAGGATCAACGGGGGCAGGTCTCACCTGCTGACCTCTTAAAGCATTTACTCCAGGGAGGGGAATTAGTAAAGGATTTCTTAGCCAGTGAGAGTTACAGCATGTTTTTGAGTTGATCAGTGACATAGTACACTAAAAAACCATGGGCACATAAATGTGTTTGAAACACCAAAGCCACAAAGGAAAGAACGAATATATTTGTACTATTGCTGCTCAGTTTCTATTTGGCTCCAACAGTTGAAAGACCCGTTGTGCTGAAGGTACAACACCAATCAATCTATAGTGAAATTCCAGATGCTCTGTGAAAAAAAATAGCAACCCCTCCTCACACTGACACAGGAAATGACTCTTAAGAAATGGAAGTCAGGTGGTATTTGCTTTTTCCACATACTAAGTACTGAGAACAAAAACAACTGAGAGCAAAATCAACTCAGACCAAAGTCATTTGTGGCAACTCTCAACAGAAATCTTTTTATAGGTTTTATACAATTTAAAACACTTTTGAACACATTTGAATTAAAAATGTAAATTGAGTTGTCTACAGGATATAACGCCTGAAACCACAGAGCTAAAACTAAATGTTTACATTCATGATCCCATAACCAAAGATCACTTCAACAACAACTCAGTTTTCATCTAACTGTAATGTTTGTAATGCATGAAGAAAATGAAAAATGTTTTTAGAAAAGCACTTGTGTACTTGAATCTCACGTAAATCAAAATCTAATTTTGAAGTGTGTGCCACTGGATCTGACAAAAGTAAAAGAAAATCAATGAAGCGAAGAAGCAGCTGCAGCTTATGTAATGTGGATTTCTGGAGAGTACCCTTACCTCTTTTCTGCATGAAGGTGAATAAGTCATCCAAAAACTCCTTCCTTTTGGGGTCATTGTCCAGTTCATATAACTGAAAGAGAAAACAGCAGTTTATTAGGGCCATGGTGGACCAACTTGTCAGTTGACGACTGTGTGCCGCCAACAGTCACCTGTAGCTCTCGCTGTGTGTCTAGAAATTGAGCCGTCTGGCTGTTCAGTCTAGTTTATGATGCAGTTTATGATGCAATCTATTTTTTGCCATTTTCGCCCTTTTGTTTCTTCTTCCAACCTAAGAACAGTGTGAAGAAGAGAAAAACGTTTCAACTGCTGAATTTTTAATCAGACATATTCTTATATTGTACCATTTATATACCATGCATTGTACCGAGTTTATTTTCACAGATATTTCTTTTCACTTTTTATGCCTTTATTAGATATTGAATATACAGACAGGGAGGAGGCGACCTGCAGCAAGAACAAAGCCTTTGTATTTATTCCATCTCCCCATTTACTTCTGTGGCTCAACCAAGTGAGTAACCTGCACACCCAAACTCAAGAACAACTTTTAACAGAAGAGCAACATGAAATGCATCTGGCTGCTTAGAGTTTCAGGGCCATCGATGTATTTAGAGCTCTTCATTTGGAGAATGTTTCAAATGGTTTATCTATTCAGAGTTTTCACTGGTGGGACTTTTTTATAAGAATTAACATTATGTAACTGTTGCAAAGGCTCTTTTATTTTTCTTAATTCGTGAAGCCACCTGATGATCACAGTCTGCAAATCCTTACCTTAGCAAAGTCTCGGGAGGCCTCTCCTCTTCCTCTGCTGCTGTCAGCCTCATCTGCCCAGCCTGCACTGCCATTCTACAACAGCCAAGAGAAAACACAGATAAGGTCAGTGAGCAAACAGAAAGTGGTTACAAACACCTACAGAGATGATCCAGGCAGCACTGGTCTGCTAGTTAGTCTTTCAAAAGTAACCCTATTATCTATTATCAAGATAATTTCCTAAGTATTTTATCTTTATTCAGTTGTGACAGCAGAGATAGAAACAGGAAACATGGGGGTAGAGAGAGAAGCGTATGTCATGCAGTAAGACTCCTGGCTGAAATCAAAACGGGGACATTGTTTGGTTCCATCACTAATGTAAGAATGGACTTTGACCGCCAAGACGTTTTTATGTGATAATCTTCTTTCTAACTGCAAAGATCCCATCAGGTTGACACTGACTGTTATAACTCTGAGCTAGTTATAACAACAACCAACATTCTGTAAAGGAAACACATGGAAACTAATATATACTCAAACTCCAAGAGTGCATTTTTCCAGGGGTTGGAGGAGTAACCTCTGGAGTTATTGTGCCCCTGAGCTCCTGTGTCCCCTCCCCCTTCATCCTCAAACATCTCCATTTGACCTAAACCATCTGCATCTGGGCCTGCCCTGCCCCCACCCATGTCTTCCGACCCAGCTGGATACAAGGGCCCCCCATCCTTCAACCTTAACGCAGCTGTGACGGGTGGCCAAGTTCATGGAGTGTAGCTGGCTGTCAGGAGGGGCCAGGGGAGGGTGTCCTGGTCAGTAGCCCTAACGCACACACACACATTTGGAAAGATCATGGCTGTGTGTATGTTTGTGGGTGAGGGGGGTTGGAGGAGGGGGGGGGCAATGGCCCCACAAGACGGGAAGGAAGGAAAATAGGGGCAGAAAGGGGTGCACGGTATGTGCCGACCAGGAATGTCTCCTAAAGACAAAACCTATAAAAGCATCAGGAATCAAAACAAGATCCGTTTGGAGGGGGACGTTAATAGCTGCAGACCAGGGTCTAGTTTCAAACGGGAGCCCATTGGTCAGTGGCAATTACAAGGCCTGAAACGAGAGCCAGGAGGGCAAAGGTTGTCAAGGCCCCTGAGAGCAAGTCATTTTCACCCTCTCACTCTCTGTACGTGAAACGGTTGTCAACGTTCATGCTCCCTAAACAAATACTCATCAGCCATCAACTTGCAAACTCAATGCAAATGGTATGTTTCCGGTCAGAGTTAAACGTGTAAAGACATTGTTGTATTTTCCCTCCTGAAGTAAAATTAATGACTGATAAGTTTAGTTCCAAACTGCTAAATCTCCACTATGGAAAAACTAATGTTTAACTCCAGTGTTCATATGTTAAAAGTCATGCCAGAGGATCCCTACGCCTCAAGTTTGAGAGTTCTGTCTATTTTTAAAAAATCCATTACTTTATCACATTAATTTTCAACTTAAGATATCTGCTGAGAAGCCAGTCAGCAAGCAAAACTCATTCCTTATCAAACTGCATTATGCAGTCAACTCACATAATCTATAGTATGTCGAAGAGATTGCAACAGGATCGTCATGGGAAGGTAAATATACAGTATAGTACATCTGGAAGCCTTATAGACCTTTGCACACAATTTGACCACCTCTGTTAACCTTTAACCATTATAAATGATTATAACCGAAGATAATTCAGATTGCAGCCATGTATAATCTCACATGCTTACTCATGCATGTTAAAAAACTTTGCATTCGGCACCTTTTATACACGCTGGACGTTCCCTATTCAATGGCCCAGAGGTCGACACTGTGTAATCTTACAGACATTATTCAAACAAGGAGCCATAAAACTACATGGGAAGCTCCATTATTCTGCTTGTTAGCAAGACAAGTGTACTCTGCTGTAGGCCTGTCACCATAATTATATTATCGACTTATCCACCAGAGGAAATTATTTCGGTTATTGTCCATTTTTCATACCATATCGCCCGTTGTGTTTGTTAATGTAAGAATGTCACCAACATTTTAACCAACATGATGCTAGACAAAATGCATTATTATGCTATCATAAGTAAGTCAACTTATATGTACAGAGTACCAGTATCTGCTTTTAATAATAGAAAAACCTGCATGTAAATGTAGATGTTGTTTAAAGTATTCTAGATTTCAGCATTTGAGACAGTCACTAAACACAGTTCACAGTTAATACACATTATAATTTAACAGTTGTCTCTGACTCTTTTCCAAAGTGAATTACTGCAAGCCCTTCAAAATCAAAACTAGTTCCCAGCTCATCAGAATCAGGTGCAACGACAGAAGGTCCGTTAAAAGACTCTTGGTTACTGGCCTTAGATTTGTTAGGTGAACACAAATATGTTTACACACAAACCATATGCGACCACACACACACAAACGTACACTAATGGTTCCCCGAGGGACACTGTGTTATTGGAGCACAGGGGTCAAGGTGTTTTTGACATCAACCGAAAACAAAGTTGACAGAACATGACAGTCCAGTCAGTGTCAGACTTTGGCATCAAATCGCTTAAAATGCATTTCTGCAGTGAAATTATTGGTTTTACAAAGAAACAGAGGAGTACAGAACCTTTACTCACACTGTTGATGTGTAACATTCATACATAGGGGCCAAATCTTTCTTCCTAAATTCAGCTTGATAAAAAATATTCAAAAGTTCAGTCTATTACAGCCAAGCTGAGATGTGACTTTCGGAGTTTGGTGCTTAGAGGTAGTGGTGGGAGAGTAACATAATTAATAATGTGATAATTATCAAAACATTATCCTGATGTCCATACATTGGAAAAATGAACTACCTTTTGAAAATGACATAGTGGGATTTTAAAATCACATTAGTTCCACTGATTTAAATTGCTTCACTAAAATAGATAGATTACTCTACCAGCAAACATCTGTTGTAATTTCCCAGACAACATATTCCCTCAAGTTTGCGCCAACTGACTACTGTGGAATCTGTGGAGCGCTGTCCTGCACTGGACAAGGAATGTCAGTTTGTCCTCTTCAGGGCCAGCTCGTCTCAATATGATGAAAAAGGGCAAATGGCTGTAAAAAAAAATAAAGACAAACAACTGGAGTACTAAATAAACATGGACTACTTATGAAACAGGGACTTTAAAAGTTATTCATTCTTTTAGCAAACAGCTTTAAAGAAAGCAATGTACAACAACCACACACAATATGGCTGGCTGGATATTGTAGCTGCTGATATTAGACCTCAAGATTTGAATTCAGAATACAAATAAATCATTCAAAATCAAATAGTAATTCCGTAATGTGAATGACAGTTATCACGGTCTCACAATGACATAGCCTTCAGTGCCATGAAAAAAGTAAACAAAAATGTTATCAAATCATGACCTTCAAATTAAAAGTGTTTTTTTGTTTTTTTACATCTACCAATACTTGTTTTCTGACTGGGTCTCACATTGTAATTTGGCTGTCACTTGCCATTATATAGACAACGTGAGCTGAATCTATAGGAAAATACTGTTTTTCAAGCTGGTTCAAAAAAAGAACAGTAATTGGAACATGGAAGCCGTTAACCATGAATAGACATGTCGACTCTTGAATTGGGACCTTGGTCAGCTGAGGAATGTTAACACTATGTTGCTTTTTTGTCAAGTTAGAGTGGATACTTATGTTTTGCGACCACTCCTTATGATCAGTCACCTCAGCCCCTTCATCACATGCAGTGCTCCACCCAGAAATGACTTCTTTAAAAACAGAAATTCCCACACCCTACCTACGTTCACGACAGGGGTGTACAAGGCTTGGCTTGCCTGATATAATCCACAAAGTAAGTGTTTAAAGCACGTCTTTATGTTTATGTATGTGCATTATAACCGCCTTTGTTACTGCAGTAAAAAAATGTTCTTTAAACATTTAACATGTCCTATAGTCAGATTTTTGTGAGTATATTTATCCAAACTGCAATTCAATTAGGTCAAATGAAACTATAATATTGTAGCGTCTTTGTATATGCGCTGCCTGCATATATTAATGTGTATCTGGCTGTAGCATGAACAGAAGTCTTTACATGTTTAAGCAGCCCATGCTTCCTCTGTGTCTCTCTTTCATGCTGTTAGCAGGTTTACAGGCCAGGCGGTGGGTGGCCTAATCACATTATGGCCATACGTGACTGACTGGCGCAGCGCCAAATCAGGGATAAGAATAAGGTAGATGACCAGAAGCGAGCTATAGCTGGTCAACACCAAGGATGGGGCGGGTGGAGGAAAAAAGCTGTCAACACATTGACAAACAGTACCTCAATGCCTAAAAAAAGGTTCTGACCCATGTGAGCCACCAAAGTGATCACCACTTAATAGTTACCCACTATAATTTGGTATTTTTCTGTGGTCTGTAAAAAATTAGTCACAAGTCACTCCCTGCTACAATTCTAGTGCTGACATTAAATGTATTTTTGCAGCCTGATGTCTCCAATAATTCCTGCCTTTTTCATATAGATTACACAAATGTATTGGACTCCTTCTCCCAAAACACGAGATCCTGAGTGCACCAGTTCATGCTTTTATTGTGTATTCATGTGCCATTATTGTAATATATTAATACAGTACACCTTCTCTCTGCAACAAGTTGACATTCTTTGCATATCCATCCATCTGCACTGGACAAACTACGCAACACACTCTGACTTGAATGTCGATGAATAGCTTGAGGCTAATTCTACGCAGCCATTATAGAAAGATGTCTGGAGTAGAGCCACCATTTTAGTGAGGCCAGGCATGCCGGAACAAGAAGGGTTAATGGCTGCTGCTTGGGGAGTGGGGGATGGATGGCATTGATTGCTCAGGATGTTGACGGCACTTCTCCAATTTGATAGTGGAGCTGTTATTAGATGAAGAGGCTTGTTCTTAATAAAAGCATCATGTGATTTGCCTTCACTCGACCAGTCGGACATTGAGTGGGCTCAAATAGCAGCCATTGGGCAAAGGAAATACTAATTGTGTTATACACACTCTGGGAATCATCTTAAGATAATAAAAGCAGGGGAAAAACTGGTTCAAGTAAATTTCCACGAGTACTTTGAAAAAGGTCAGCAGCCAATAACATACTGTGAAGGCAGCATTGAACCTAAGTGAAGAAGGTCATTATTATACTATAGGTAACAGGCTGGATGACTCCGACTGGTGGGAAGGCAGAAAAATGAGACATGTGGAGTAGACCTTAAAATATTTGTTGTTTTGCAGCCTGCCAGCTTAATCGTGCAGACAAAACTAGGCCTAATGAAGAATGGCACGTGCCATATTAGAGCCCTGTTAGCTCTGAGCCATACCCCTAACCCCTGTCTTCCCACTCCAAACTAGTGTCATGACTCCGTGTCCCACCCTACACAGCTCCACACTGCAGACCAAGTCCCCAGGGCCAGAGCCATTGAACAGGAGGCAAATCAATAGCCCTGGATGTGCAAACACAGGGAAGTCCCCAGCCCCCTCCGGACGCAATCTCACAGCACACGTCAATACTCATCATCCTCAGTCATCTACCGCCACGCCAGGGAAACTGAGATGAGGCCAGAATCACAGCTCCCAGGGTGACCTAAGCCCTTCACCTCCAACAAAGACACCCTAACTTTGTATAACAGAGTGAAGGTTTCCATGGGAAACACTCATCAAATTGTGGTTATCTTCAAAAAAGATAGTGTGTAAACAGCCACACCTTGCCCCCAATGGAAACAAAATACAAGCAAATACAAGTAAAGTCCCCATAGCAACCCCAGCTGGTAAATTAAGAGCAACAGAATGGCACTGTGCTCTCAGCACGAGCACTGCCAGAATACAGACACGGGAGGGGAGGTGACCAGTGAAATTCACTAACATTCCTGTACACCAGTAACAGGACCTCACAATAACAGGAGAGCCCCTCTCATCCCATAGGTACTCTTAACATCTCATTCCCGGACTAATCTTTTTTAGCCAAATTGCTGCCTGTCAAAACAGTTCAGCAAGGGAAATCTTTTAAACAGACACAGCAGCAGTAATTTAATCACAATCAAGCCCTCCAACAGAAATCTGGATTGCAGCCAACAGCAGTGCTATATGGCGAGTAGCCAGAAAAGTTTACCTTACTTATTTTGTACATTTAAATAAAAAGGGGTAAAAAAAAAAAAAAAAAGAAATCTAAAATGTACCATAAAATGTACTGTTGTACACTAATTTATAAAAAGAACTGAATATGTGATTAAAGCAGATTATATATACAGTAATAAGCCGTTTCCTCATCTACTAGAGAACAAGAGCCCTGATGCCTATAGTTTAAATCTTTCAAAGAAAGGGAATCTACTTCCTCTCAGCATGCCTGTAAAAACGAGCAACGTGGGGGGCAATTTCTAATCCAAATCAAATAAATAGAGCTGATCCCACAGCGGGACTCCAGGAATCATTTATAGTGGCTCTCACAGCGGGAAGGGGGCGGGGGGTTCATGGGTGAGGGGCGGGTGCATCACCAGTTGGCCTGAGCGGATGGCGTCCTTTATCGCGTAACTACTGTAAAAGATCTCATGGTGAGCTGCCCATACGTTACAACCAACAAAGGCTCTGGCTAATCATAATTCCATGTGACAAGAGGGAAGTAAATCTCACTGCAACTCAGGAGCATATGGTAAAGAGCCTACTTACAAACAGATCCACCAATGATTCTCTGCTCTCATTAAGAATTATTATCAAGCAAAAAAAGGGTCACATTTTACATGAGAGCAGGTTGGCTGCAGGAAAAAAGGAGCCAGAGGCATGTCTGACTCTGAGTGTCCAGTCATGTTTGTAGCAAGAGATTTCTGGCATTTGGGGGAATAGACGGAGTGGCCGGGACAAGGGACTAAACGTCCAGGGGCAGAACGTGTTGCTACCTGCCTGGCCTCAGCACCTCTAAACAGGCCACTGAAAAACAGGCCTTCAGGCAAGACCTCCCCTCCCTCCATTAATCACTCCAATTACAAAGCTGAAAAAGAGAAACAGAGGTAAAAAGAGAAGGGGGGGGGGNNNAACAGATAGAAAGACAGAATGAAAACAGGCAGGCAGGCACACACATGCAGAAGAAAAACATAAATACTGATCAACACACTTTTTTTTAACTCATCCTCATCCTCAAAAGAGAGAGACACAGAGACGTGAAGAGAGGGATTGTGCAACAAGTATGTTGTATGTCTGAAAGAAAGGGGTGGATCTGCATATTTAGTTTCTGGGTAAACATGTCTGTTGGTGACCAGCAAGTCTGGTTTGTCAAATAAACTGACTGCATTTGTTCAGCCCCAGCCTTTTCACCAAGACACCACATTCCACAGGCAGAGGCCCCATCCCCCATTACACTAGCTGGCCCCTTTCGCTGCCTCACACAAATGCAACGTTTATAGGCTGGTGTGGCCAGAAGTTCACACTCATTGGTTCAAAGACCCTTTCACAGGCAGAGCAAACATTTTAGTGAATCACATCTGTGCCACCACATACAGTCCTCCATAAGTTAACCCTTTCCCGTAGTGTTTCAGGCCCTTAGGAAACTCAACCTCAGAGACCTAAACTATGCACAAACTTGTATGGGGCCCCCTTGCTAACCCCTCACGGATAATTTGATTTGAAACTATTAGCTTTGCTCTGTGAAGTGTACAATGACAGATATTACATTTTCTCCATTATGCAAAGCAGCTTCTATTTCACAAAGACACAAATGAATACACAAGCACATTAAGGCAAGAACAATCGTACAATAAAACCACTTTTTGGGTCCCTTGTAATAAGTGCAGCCTTGAGTAAAAGCTATACTGCCGCATTCAGGTCAAAGCAGCTATTAGCCGTTTCTTCTGGGTTAAAAGCTTTGGCTAAAAATACCTTGCATATCTCGCATCTTTCAAAGAGCAAGCATCCACTTCACCCCTGTGCTAATGGCAACTGGAGACATCACACAGACCTGATAGGCCTTTATATACACATTCTCATTATACTGACAGTGCCGGGAACTTGATACATTCACAATCAACAAAAAACCTTCACTGCTATTAGGACACATCACATCTCATTACATGTGAAATGACAGAGGTCACAACGCCTGCAGTCAGATGGGTAAATTACTTCTTTGTCTGGCGTATGGTGGTGGCGCGGAAATTGGTCCCATTATTCCCAGGGTTTCCTCCATCAGAGACGTTCATGTTATGACTATCTCTCTAAATCTGCAGTATCAAATGTTCAAACCATAAGCGCAATTCACAGCTTTCTGTAGAGTCTAATCGATAGGGAGCCATTTCTCTGTTCAGAGCCATAGGTATCTGTTTCCTCTCAGCTAGCGTTAAGTGTGCAGGGGCATTCCACCTCTGACAGGCCCGTACCCCCCAGAGACCCGGGCTGGGATGATGCAGCCCGTCACGCATCTGGAGCTCATCTTCATGGGCCAACAAGCCACTACATCTCTACTGGATGCTCATATGACCAAGAGAGACTCCCAGAAAACTTAAAAAGAGCCATATTCATGGTTAGTGTGGGAATCATTGAATTCTGGACCTGTTGAAAAAAGCACACAGTTCTCCTTAGCTCAACACCATATTTGTATGTGTGCTGCCTGCATCACACAGGAAGCTAATGGTTGCTAATTGGCAGAGCTAATAACCTCTGTTCATTGTTACACAATCTAGGCCCTCTGTATATGAACATTGTGTGTTAACCACAATATGCATTGGTACTAGGTATCACTGTCAGTAATTCTCAGCTATCTTAATTTTAAGAAGAAACCAAAAACAGGGTTAATCTCAAATGAATGATTTTTATTTTGAGTATCTGAGCATGATCAGGGGAGATGTTCGTAAGCACAAAAAAGAGAAAATGTTCCGTTTGAAATAGCACTGCTTACAACTATCCCTCCTTTATTGCGCAATGGTCAGTGAACGGTCTATCATGTTGTTGCCTGAAAGGCTCATTATAGGAGCAAAATGCTGGCCAGCAAAATGAGTGACTCCGAAGAAAATGGATTTACCTGCCACAACCCTTTACCAACCAACTAGTGGTGGTGACCCACATCAACATGTGATAACAGTGACCCACACAGGCCTGCTCATCCCGGGATTTTCCAAACCCGCAACCCACAAAGGAGCAACAAGTAGCCTGCCTAACGCAGTGTGGACTTCCTGTTGTCTGTGTTTCCTCCTGCCAGTGGCACCACAGAGAGCCATTTGTAAACTACACTGTCCAGGCTTTCAAGATGTAGGAAATTAAAATTAACAAAATTAAACGGAGGACTTTAATGTCATAATCCCCGTATGTCAACATATCCAGGTATAGTGTAACATTAACATTATCTACTAAGGTAAATTACAAGTTTGTCAAAAGCATACACTATTGTAAGCTCCTTGTAACAGACAGTTTATTACAAGTATTTGTTAATGAATGATTGTTTTTGAGTGTACTTTAGATTTGTGAAATGTTCCGCAGTTTTGCAAGTGTTTGTCTTGATCTGACAATAAAGAACAGTTTAATCAACAATATACTACTTCAATCAGGGACAACTTGAAAGAAATGAACAAAATGACAAAAAAAGAGACATTTATAATGAGGATTGTTGATATATACTGATATAATAATGTGGGTCACTCCCTTACGGTGTATACAGCTTTATGTCACAGAACCTAATTAAATGCCTGCTCCATACAAAGACATCACAGAAGTACAGTACATAAGATCAGATAAGATAAAACTGTAATGATTCTCATAGGGAAAATGGGCTGCTGCTGCAGCAGAAAGGAATATGATTTAGATAACAGAGCAAACAGACTGTACTGAACATAAAACAACAGCAGCAAAAGCACGTACTGTGAATAGTAAAACCAATAGATGCAAAACATACAGGGTTTCCAGTGAGGTAAGCAGATGTTTGCAAAGTACATTCACTCTGCCTTACTTTAATTTAATACAGCGCCTGTGGTGCAGAGCTATCCTACACATATGTATTAATATATTCTTTTTAAATACAAAACGTGTTTTAAACCATGCTGCTTCCATTGAGCATGAGCAGCTCTATCTGATCATTTAATTTGCCTTCTCATAACATATGCATGCTTACTCATTTAAAGTCCACATGCATTACTTAATGTCTGATTCCAAAGTGGTCGACTGAAAATAACATTGCCTCCAAATGCAACCAAATTTGTTCCAATTTTGTGCTACCAATCATTCACTGAAGACCTCTACCACTTTTTAAACAAATGCTCTCACCACACATCCTCCCTGAGCTGAAAGCGTGGAGCTTCCTCAGGTTTTCTAATCACATTTATTTAGGGCAGGAAAACCTGAGATGTCTTTGTTTGACCAGATGGCTGGCTAATCAAGGCTGACTCCACTGGGGGTTGGGGCATCCCAAATCTGCCACAAACCTTATTGAACCATGTTCCACATTAATATGCTGATGTTTGTTAGAAAAGAGCCTTGTGTTCTGCTCACATTGTGTACATTTTGGACAGAGAGAACCCCACTCAGCAGCTGTTTAGAAAGGACAGATTATATATCTGTCAAACAATAAAGTTCAAAGGAAAACTACTGCATCATCACACTGAAGGAAACATTTCTGATAACCTTTTCATGCTACAACATATAGTTCTTAGAATAACCTACATACACTTTAGTCCTGGCTGTTAATAATTCAATTTTCTGTGCCACTCTTTAATCATTTACTAACGTGGCTTTTGAAATTATTGACTGCAGCTGACATGGTCCATAGTACGATTCACAGTGTGATTGTCTATTAACCAGATCAGCTACAGGACAGAGCTTGATGTACTTTTTGTCATCTGAAGTCATTTTTAAAAAGCCTTACAAGCACTGAATCCCGTCATTTGTGCACCCCCACCATTAATCTAAAAAGGGCCTGGCGTTCCACTTTCTAAAATATTTAACATATATGAAGCTGAACAATAAACTGATATGAATGACTATTAATGAAATACAGTCAGAGGTATTTTATTATTGTTTATAGCATGTGGCAAAAAGCTTAGCTTGTTTGATGTCACTACTTTATGTAATAGGGTCAGAAAAGCAAAGTCATCTACACTCTCAGCATGTGATCTGTAAAAGAGATTTTGTCCAAAAGAAAAGAAAGTACCCATTATGTTTCATGTTCTTCAACATACCTCTGCTCTCCAATATACTGTGTAAATGAATCACTAGATCACAAACAGGACTTTGCTCATGCTAGTAGGAATAATGTTTTTTTACCTATATGAAGCTGTGTAAACGTTAGCTCAACATTTTGGGCAGACATGGCTGAGCAGTTACGCTGCTTACTGTTAGTTTCTTGTGGTGATTGTGATTCAGGAAGTGAACCGCTTTGGAGGATGTACAGCCCTGAATGTAGAATGTAAATGCTGGAAGCTGAGCTGTGAACACATTGCTTTCAGTGTAATGTGACGTTTCCTGGGCAGCAGCTAGGAGCTTTTTTTCTTCCTTCCTCCTCTGCTGGTAGCTCCCTCTCTCAAGCACGTGATTACACTCAGCTTGTGTTTGAAGACTTGGCAGCCACACAACCTGGCTTCATGCTAATATAAACTACATGGGATTTTGGCAGGCAGCGCAATGACTGTGCAGACTGAAAAGCAGGCAGGCTATAGTGAAAGGAAAGCCTTCTGTACCTCTTTCACCTCCTTCTCTGCTGTTTACCCAAGGGCCTTGACACAGTGGCCCAGTTAGCACCTACAGGCCTCTGACACTAGTCTGGAGCTCAGCCAAAGCAGTGTCAGAAGACAGCCAAGAAGGCCACTAACAATAGACTACTCTCACTCTTCACTTCCTAACTGCCTGGCCCTTTCTACAAGGACCAAAGCAGAGGCTAGAACCCAAAGAGAACACATCTTTTGCTACAGAAGTTTGCCAGTTGGAGAAAGTTGTGGCTGCAACACACACATCTCATAAATGCCACATTATTTTGGTTTACATGGGACAATTGGATGGTTGATCTCTTTCCACATTTAAATTTCAAAACCAATTCAAAAAGAGAGACAGACACTGCGTAATAACCTTGCTAAGTGTCAGCAGGTCAACCTCCTATTCTGAAATGCTTGAAACTTGGATTGCAGTCTGACTTTATCTACATTAAGCAGTGTTACCATGAGGACATTATAACAACATATATGGTTATTTTAAGCCTCTTTCACTGGTAGTCCCCAGGAAGTTGAGATAACCTTTCAGGCACTGCTGGTGATTTTTAACAATTCCTGTATACAATGCATTCACAAACATTTTCGTCTTATCACATTATGAAACACTTAAAAAAGCCAATCAACATAAAACTCAACGAAGAAGAAGAAATTGGGGCAAGGTCGGACGTATCTGTACATGCTGATTGGTTTGCTCACTCCAAGCATCTCTCGTCAGATGGATATAACCCTTTACAAGTTTGTCCCTGCAATGTTAGTGCTTTCACTCAAAACACAGCCGTACTTTCCGCATTTTCCCTGAAATGTTAAACAGTCTTGAGGTGGGAAATGGCACTGGAACTTTTTAAGGAATGTGAGAGGGGCCTCAATGAAGTCACTTTACATGGAATCACTGTATCAAACTACAATAAAACATTTTCACCAACTGAAATGCAAGACAGCGTATTGAAAGCTGTTAAGGAATGAAAAGTCAATTTGAAGTTGAAATAATTACTTAGTGCATTTTATTTTGGCTATGTCCTTGTACAGCTGCTTGGTTTAAGAAGTTGAATGAAAAATAGTCAAAGTAAAATATCAGAAAGAGTAGTATTTACTGTTTAGTGTTGCAAAATGTTCAGCTTGACATGGATCCATGCTAGAAAACGCAGCTTAACTACATTTTAAATGCATCATAAAAAGGCTTTAAATACCAAATGCTTGTAACGAATGAACCACATGAGCAGTAGAGCAAAGAAAGGCCGACAAGTTAAACACACAGTATATCTGAGACCATACTGTACATGGTACAAGGACAACAGGACCTCACATGCTGTACCAAGGGTCACTGCAACACAGAGTGTGAACAGTAGCCTATATATACGTCTGTACTTTATATATCACTATATGCAGTCAGCCTATATAAAACTCAAGGAGACTTTGCTCTACAGTGTCATACGACCCTAGCTCTATTTCCTTGCAGCTGCCAAAGGGGTTGGTGGACGTCTTTGTTTCATTTGGCTATTCCCATTTCTCTGTTTGCCTTCATTAAAGAGCAGGTGTTGAGATATGCTGAGTGGGAGTGGTTGTAAAGGGCGAATGGAACCAGAAATGGTGTGGGGAGGGGGGCTTGTGGTTTCACTACCAACTGATCAAATTACAGCAGGCATCAGTAGCTCAGTTTCCATTAGAAGCAAGGAAGTCAATCCTCCAGGGTCGATTTGGGAAAAAAAGTGTGACAACTCTAATGGACATGCAACATTTGCATTTAAATGTGAGAACTTTTTGCCTTTCAACTCAATTAAATGGAGACAAGCAGTGCGGCCTTCAGTGGCGACGCGCATGAGGGGTCATACAAAAAGTTATTTGCATGATGTTGCAGGAGCGATGACTTTGTCTGAAAGGCAGACACCTCTTATACAAAGGCAAGAAGACCTTGTGCTCTGAACAGGTAGATCTGGCAAGGCAACATAAAATGGCTGTTAAGAGGAGCACAACATACTTCTTTTAAAGATGTTTACGTTATTTAGGGGAGTAGTGTTGGATGCTGAATGGAGGTGTAGAGCACTCAGACTGCTCAACTTCACACAAACATGTCCACAATGCAAATCACTAACGCATATAGATAATAAAGCAAAAAGGAAATGAGCATCTCAATGTCCTAACAGCTGAGACATCCATCTCTCTGAAGGAGAAAAAGGAGAGGTCCAAATAAGATAGACAACAGGTTTACAACTGACACATGTAAATTAAGTTTGGATTTAGCAGAAACACTGGTGACCAAATGTTTCCAAACCAAGAGACCACAGTGTTTTTTAACCACGATTCCAAAGAAGTTGGGATATTCTCTAAAATGTAAACAGAACTTGAAGAATTTGCTGATCCTTTTTGACATTATTCAATTTAAAACTGTGCAAAGATGAAAAGAGTGCAGGATACTTTCTGTTGTGTTTTATTTGTGTAAATATACATTGTGAATTTGATTTATTCTGTTTTTGTTTACATTGTAGACAGCATCCCAACTTTTTGGGAACTGGGATTTATAACAGAATGAATGGCATAACACCATCTTCATCCAGTAGTCTTGTCACTGGATGGCAGACAGTAGTCATTGTCACTTAGTGCTGTGTTTGACCTGGCCATGGTGCGGCCGAGGTGAGGGGACTGGACACACCGCGGGAAGCCTCCTCCCTTCTGCCAGTAGCAGATGTGCCCTTTGGGACACAGACAAATAAAAAAAGTGTCTCTGCCTGCACCAGCGGGCCCTCCCATCCAGCTCCTCCCATTCAGGCCCTTTGGCTTTTTTCTTTTACAGCCCGTGTGACACTGAGTGAAATGAATTGAAAGATCACCAATCAGGGGCCCGACTACAACATGGACATGCACCCACCCACCCCCATCAAACCCCGTCTCTTGTTGGGAGCCCCCGGTGGGAATGTTCACTGTTTGAAGAGTTAACTCTTTAATTCCGTCTGGAATGTTTCCTCTGGGTGGGGCAGCGTACTGTGTTGAGCCAGACCACTAACCCCTCTTCTCCTTCCATAGTATCTCCTGCCCCCTCTCCCTCCCCCTTCATCTAGCTACTAAATTCAATACCTCTATTTCTGGGCAGGGGGAATCGTCCACACGTGGCTGTTAAGAGCAGGTCAGCACAAAATGAGGCATGGGCTATGCCAGGATGATTCCACCATACACTGTCATTCAGATAAATCTAAAACATATCATTGGCATGTGAAAATTTTCTATCAACACTGGTATTTTAGGGTACCGTAACAGACATTTTGCCACCCACACCAGTGTACAAAAAACATGTTAATGTTGTCAAAATCTCAGATTAGCAAATAAAGATCACTTGAGCACTTAATCACATGTCAAATTTGCACATCAACGACATCAAAATGAAATAGTTAAGATTTCACTGCAAATTAATTTTGTGCATTCTGTGGGTCTTGTCATTTTGCAAGGATATTTTATGCACTTGTGGACAATACATTTATGATCTATAAAGTACTGAGTATCGAATGAGCATTGTTTCAGTTTCAAGTTCTATTTCAGTATTAAGTATCGTGATATGAAACTTGGTAATGGCGTCAAAATTAAAATTTTGGTTTCATGAGAACAAAAGTCATACGCAGTCACAGGCCAGGTTATTTGGATACATACTGCAATAATAAATTTTAGGCAAAGCACATTTTGCACAGCACAACTACAAACATAAACTGAAAAAAATCCAATTTCAACGCCCCGTATGAAGTAATGTGTAAACACTACACCTCAGACAGGAAAAGACTGTTTTGAGATATCAAATATTTTCTACTATCTATCATCTATCTATCAAATACTAATTTTGGATAGGGACAAAAGTAAAACTTAGGAATAGGTAGAGAAAGTATTGGAAGGTCAGTCAAAATGTTGAGGGGAATTTCACCCCAGTGAGCTAAAAGTCTAAATTAGCCAGTATTATCTGTACTGTGATCAGTGTTGTAGCTAAAGGGGAAATTTGGAAATGAGATTAACCATTGTCCAGGGCATGCCATTCATCACAAATGCCATTAGTAATTTAATTTTGTAGCCATGAAGTCATCCAGATAAAAAAGTGCCTGGTGAGAAATGAAAGAAATCCACATTCACAAAAAGAAAATCTGAATAGAGCAAAACAATTGTAAGTGAGAGCGCATCAGGAATACAAGTAAAAAGGCAAATAAGAAAATGTATTAGTGTTCCATTTATATTTAAATTACATTTTCCTTGAAACATTAGGCACCCCCAATTCACAAGTGATTCCTTTTATTGTTTTGTTGCTCACAAACTGTTAAATACGGGAACCACTGAATTTATATCAGCACTTAAACTCCAGTGCGTGTCAGTTATTGTTTAGCAAAGTTCACTATTACTTTACTATTTTTCCCATTCATTCTTTGTCAGTTCAAACAATTAACAATTATTTCTTTGTGATATATAAATTCATTGTCAGTGTTGACAACAGAAGTGAAAAGTCAGGGCTGGTTTTCAATTCCCTGTGTAGCTCAACAGTCTGAGAACAGCAAAGACAACACATGTTTCACAATTAAGCTTCTTCCTTTAAATGGAGCCGAGCCTTCCTCAATATTTCTCATCTGAATTACCTCCATTTGCAAGCGGTTTGTGCAAATAGGGGTCAGACGGTAATTCCAGCCTTATTACATCAGCCTTACAGGAAGTCCAGTAAACAGAATAAGACTAAGTACACCATTTAAAACCCACTGACAGTTATGGCATGTGAGACACCAACATAACACTCAAAGCAGAAACCAGGTCAGGTTGGCGTTTGCAGCATGTGTGACAGGCAGTGAGGTGTCCTGGCTCCCACTGTGACACTACTGAGAGACATGGTGATACTGTTGTACATTTCTCACACATCCAGTAACCTTCCCAACACCACTGCAGCAGTTGGGCTGATTCACCAGGGTAGATTTGTTCCACATTCCACTTCCCATTCAAAATGAAATCTTGAGTCCATCTGCTAAATACAATGTCCTCCTCATTTACTATAAATGAACCATAAACGAGGCCAAACATTCCTGCCTCTAAAAGCTCACACACAATCCTTATTGATCTCTGCGCTGCAGCCGTGCAGCTCCCCACTTCCTGGCCGATGTGTTGCTGGGGCGACAGCTAAATTATGCAACAGCGCTGGCTCAACAGACAGGAGTCAGTGCTTGAGCAGCAGAAGCATGGCTCAATGCGGTGGCAAATTATGGCATGGCTCAGAAGTAACAGATGCCCTGTTACCCCCAGAAACAACTGTGGTCTGATTGCCCTTGTTGGCCACCAATTTTGTTTCTGCTCTGAATTAAGTTGCAGACTAGCTAGGTCTTCTTCTGCGCTGCCCATGCAAATTAGAGTACTGCTTTTGTACGGATTTACTTAGTCTGAAATTTTGAAACAACAAAGTATCCCATCTTATCCTGCTTCGCAGCATTTCCACATTAAAAACCTCTCTGATCTGACCCAAATGACAAACTACAAATCTAACCAGGCTGTAGGGGGTTATTATCCAGCCTCTTGTAATTGAGCCAAGCTGATACATGACATTGTACAATCAAAATTCACTAAGCTAAGGTCTTGGCTTAGTCTACTGGCACAATTCCCCTGCATGGCACAGCTAGACTTGCATGGAATCTTTTTTTAGGCTTTTCCATAAGCAAAGGTTTTGGATAGTATCCAAAATTATATGAATTGCATGTTTGTATTGCAAAAAGCAACATCTTCTCAGGGTAGGACCCCCTAACTCCCCATCAAATATGTGCACAAGTCACAAATATGGGGAAAATGCTGGAAGTGACTGTCTTGGAAATTTCAAGCAAAAACTGAATACAGGAAAGGACTTGATACCAAAAGAGAGTCGAGTCACCTTGAACTGAACCTTGAAGTGGAAATGAGGCATATGTAATAACATTAAAAAGAGAACCAAATTGTAGTCATAAAATAATTTTCTTATTTGAATCATGGGATATCATTTCACAACAGCACCTATGTTACAATAAGAAAACAAATGATGCCTGGTTGTAAGTCCTCATATCAGTTTCTACATCTTGTACCCTTGTCGTCACTCCCTCTGTGATCAAAGCACTTCCAATGTAGACATTTCAGAAGACAGAGTTGCAGCAAAATAAAACTTGTAAACCTGTGGAACAAAACGGCTGCATTCACACACCACCTGTAGCATAGCACACAATATCTCTATCAAACAGCCTATCAAACCGAAGTGTTGTCACCACCAATCCAGTTGGACATAAGACACAATCTGTGTTCTGCAGGCATGATTAAAACTATTAATCACAGAGGGATTATCACAAGGACTGTTGGGTTCGATGGACATGTCTGTGTGTATGTGAGCAGGAGGCTTGGGGGGTGGATTACAGGGGTCATGCAGCCTCTGTCCCTCAGCGGTAGAGGCCAAAGTGCTGAGGCCGGCCGGCTGCCCACCCCGGCTCCCTCTCCACGCGACGCCTTTGTCCATCCCCTTGTTTGACAATTATTTACTCTGCTGTTTAGGACAGGGCTGAGGTCACCACACATACATCACTGACATGAAAACACTGGGTACCCGTGTCAGTCCACCCCCATCTGACCCGTATAGGCGCTCACTACTCATATACACTCAAAACACGAAATAGTACAGGTGACATGACAGACCAATCAAATGGTTGTCAGTCAAGTGTCGCTTCTGGCATCTTACATACAATTACCTTGTTACTACACGGATATGCACTGGTTGTTTGCTCTTATTCTGCAGTATGTCATTCATGCTCCACCCATTATGTAGGATCTACAGCTGACTTTTACAATCATCACTTTAAGTTGCTTAAAATGCTGGTAAACTTGAAAAAGCAGATTATGATCCTGTTTTCTCTCTGTGAGCTGCTCTGGGTAAAATTGTGAGACAAACACTTGCTGCTATGGTTGAAGTCAAGAGTATGGCTGTCAGAAAGGTTGTTTGGTTAAAAGCCTCCATCTAATGTGACAGGCTACATGAAATGTAAATGATCTTCCGTCCATTTGTATCTTCGCTAGCCATCCCATCTCTCCCCTATCACCGCATTTAGAACATAATAAATGTGCTCCCTACATTATTGCAGGGGGTCGGTATTTGCGGCATCTGCCAGGCTTGTCTCTGGCCTCTTGAAGACAATGACATCAAAAAAAAAAAGAAAAAAAAAAAAGACAGTTCCCCTGCCTCCACTGTCCCCCTCCCCCTACAGCGGTGCAACCTGAAACTGCCTGAAGAGATGAGCCGTCATTAAATACTGCAGAGCTGACATAATGACAGGAAAGATAAAAGAGAGGAAACAAAAAAAGGCCAGACCAATTCTCGTCCCATAATGCCTCCCCAACCCCCAGGCTCAGCCCACCCCTCCTAATAAAAGACACCGGGCCACAGATAGGGTACTGGTCAGCTACAACTCTGCTGCTGTGATCTTCTGTTCTGACAACGTTCACACAAAGCCTGGCCATCTCGCAGTATAACTCTACTCCACTCTTTCTGACAACTATGGAAACAATAAGCAGCCCAAACCATGCAATGCAACTCCATTTCATACAATATTCTTATTCAAGTGATGTTTTTAATTAATCTCAAGCACTCCTGTGACAGCAGAGGCTCTAGTATGCAATTATAACAAAAATAAGACTACTACAGCCCCTCCCACCTCTATACTACTGCCTTCCCTAAATTTGGAAATGTGGTTTACAGAGGCACCATTCAAAGACTTTTGCCTTTAAATAGACAGCAATAAAATCCAGACATATGATAGTCGAGCAACCTCAGCCCACTGATCAAGCTCAGATACAGTATGTCCCCTGACACTGCCCACTCTTGTGCAACTAAGGCTTTTTATAGCACCCACATGCTGCTGAGCTCTCTTTAACCTGCTATGTCCCAAGCTACGATGTTAAACCACATGTAGCTCGGCTTGGTTCCCAGTTGGCATTCCAGCGTTTTGTAACACTGTGCTGAGGCAATATTTACCTTCAAGGGAAAGTGCACTTGGCACACAGCCGAAACTCTTGGGCTGGGGGGTGTGACAGGTTGCTACTGTGTACTACATCCAAACTTCCCACCCAGCCAAAATCCTCGTGCTGACCCGGCCAACCACCCACAGCCTCACAGCAGCAGTCCTGCCCTGGCTGACTCCGCTACCTGGATCAGAGCCAAACCAGAGCCTGAGCACAGCGCCAAGAGGGACAGCAAGCGAGACACACACACACACACACAGAATGTGAGCGCTGAGGGAGAGAACTAGTGAGTGTGAACACATTGCGCCCCAGCCTGGCCCTCTGCCAGGACTCACTTAGGAGGATTTTTAGCCACAAAAGCCAATCGGCGGTCAACCATCCACAGAGATTTAAAGTGTCTCACAAAGATACAGCTGGAGAGGTTTGTCTTACAATCAAGATTAAGCAGTCGCTCACAGCAGGGGGCTAAACTAAGAAATTAAACAAAGCACTGAAAGGGAGAGTGGAGAACAGCGAAAAGCCATTCTCCTTTCGGTTACGATATACAGTGTTTGGATTAAGCAGATCTCTGTTGACTACATTTTTGGGAAAATAAGACATTATAAAACAGATGATAATTGAAAAAGTTAAATCTTTTCCGATTATGTTCAAAAATCATTCTAGAATAATTCTAGTAGTAACATGGAAATGGTGTTGCTAGAAGCCAAGGCAGGTCACTAACCTGTCTGAAGTGATCATCAAAGCCCCAGTCGGCCTGTCCATTAGGAGAGGTAGCAGAGTGTGGCCCCGCAGGAGACAGGCCCTCGTCAGGTTCCTGCTTCACTCTGACAGGTGGTGATGCAGCCCTCTGGGGGGCTGATGCAGAGTAACTACCAAATGGACGTGCCGGGATGCGGGCTGCACTCTGCTGCAAAGCGAGGGTCTGTTTGCGGAGGAACTCCAGACCACTGGCACTTCCCTCATCCTCGTCACTGCCCTCGTCCCCCTCCATCATTTCGTTGTCGTCATCCTCATCTCCGGAATCCCGGCCTCTGTCCTCGTCATCCTCCCTTTCTGAGTCAACACTGCTCTGATTGGAGACCCGTGGAGGTAACCCGCCACCAGGGACCCCTCCAGTCAGGCCTTTGCCCATGAAGCTGGCCCCAGAAGCCCGGGCAGCCGCAAGGATGGCCTGCTGGGCAGCAACCTGCTGAGCATACATGATGTGGGCCTCTCGCAGCTTCCTCTCCTTGCGCTCCATTTCCAGTCGGGCCTGCTGTTGGCGCTGAAGCTGCTCCATTACTGCCTCCAGCTTCATCCCCCCTGTAGAGGTGCTCTGAGGAAAGGCAACACCAGGCTCCTGAGACATGCTGGGCTGTGGGAGGAAGAGGAATAGCAAGGATGATCTACCATATATCTAATTACCCCTTTATCTTATTAACACCCCCAACACACACACACACAAATAGAAAAATAAAAGCTGCAATGGAAACAAACAGACTTATACATAATACAATAACATGGATATGGTACATGTAGTAGGAAAAACGTTTTAATTTGTAACTCCTTGATCTCTGTCACTTTAGTCAGTGTTTGAACTGGGGGCCTGAGCTGGATGCCACCAAGTCAAATGTTGGACTGTACTTGTTAATAAAAACAAAGAAAATATGTATACTCCCCAATGGCTTAGGCTTTCGATTTTTACATATAAAGTCAACGACCTGAGCATGTATAAATGTAGAAACAATAAAGCACGTTAATGTAAATTCCCCAACATTGTGTGCAACCCGAATAAAGGCAAAACCTTTGAAAGAAAAGGCCTAAAGCAACCCCAAAAGACTCTTTAGGTTTTAGGGAGTCTACACCGATATCACGGACACCAGAGCAGCCGACTGCGAGGGATTCTTTGGTAATACCAGAAGAGAAAAAACAATTAAATGTTAGTTATTGACGAGTATTTATATGGCTTCTGATCGTAGTACAGTCAATTCACACTATGACATCGTATACCACGTTAAAGAGCCTTTATCAAAGCAAGTACTGAATAATTTGCTTTAACTATTGCGTTTTAGTGAAGTCAGTAAAATGGCTAGTGTTATAAGTAGCTAACGTTAACTAGTTCTCAACCGATCCAGTCAACCCGAAAACAACTGCTTAGCAGAAACTTCAGTGTTAAATTCAAACGAGGGTAAACCAAACTCCAGATATCTTAATAAAGCAAACAACAACCTAAGTTTAGAAAATCAGTTTGGCTAAATTGTCAAAAAATATGTACGCCTTTTCCGCATTTGGCTAGCTGCCACATCCTCAAAATACGTGCATAACGTATGCGTATCCTAATAGGTTTTGGGAAGTTACCCCATAAAAAAAACTAGCCTATTAATGTTAGGCAATTTTGTAAAGCTGCATAACAATGTTGTCGTAAGATTGTTGAAGTAAAGTAATAACAAAAAGTAACATACCATAAGGTGAAATTAGCTCTGAAAGTTTTTCTTCTTTTTTCTTTTGGAAAATGTCACGCAAAGCTAGCCAACTCTTTCCCGTATTTAAGGTGGTCAAACTGCCTCTTTCGGAAGGTTTTTTAGCTCGTTCCAGATCAGAGAAATGTAGAGAGACGTCAAGCATTACCAGGACTCACCATTTGTGCCTTACTACTGCTTGAATTGTCCACCATCCCTCCTTCCTTGGCTTTATCGTCCTTCCCTCGTTTGTGGCACTCGTTCAAACACTTGTAAACACACACACGCGCGCGCGCACGGGGCAGAGATACTGTGCATGCACCGTAGATACCGACTGATCCGCCAGCAGAAAGCCTCTCTTTTGGGCGACCTCTGCAAATGTCCCTGCGTTTCTGGCGTTCTTCCCCCAGTGCTTTTCGTGATTTTCGTCTTTAATAGAACAGGGGACCGACTGGAAAATGGCCCGATCTCATATCTCGCGGAGCGCTGAGGTAACTCCTTTCAGTCGTTTTTTTTTCCTCCCCTTCAATTGACACCCCCTGCATGGCGCACAACAGCTTTAGGCCCGCCCAGCGACAGCAACAAGTCTCATAGCCTTTTCACTTCCATGACACACTTAGCTTTACCTGTAATTTACATACACACACATATTGTATAATAAAACATTTAGCGGGCGGAAAACTTGGTGTAGACAGATCCGTAAGAGTAAGAGTAGTGGTAGCATAATCAACCAAGACTATCTAAACAATTGATAAACTAAGCTATACCTAAACTGTACATAAATATACGTTCCTGGTCAATGTATTTACGCTACTGCAGTCTTGCACTAAAGTATCCCTATCATGTATAGACCTATATTGTTTAGCGTTTTGTCATTTATTTTATTCTGTTTAATTTTATATCTTAATTTAATTTATCTATTATGTTCCTCTTTATTCCGTTTATGCTGCTGTAACACTAAAGTGTGTCCACGTGGATTAATAAAGTATTTCTATCTATCTATCTATCTATCTATCTATTCTTTTTTTTCTAAATTTCAAATTTAGAATTGTATCTTTTTCGCCAATAGATTGCCAATTCTTAAAGTATTCCAAACACCGTGTTTCTCTGAATGCTACGTGACATGGCAACGATTATGATGCAATGTTAAAATTAAATACTACCAAAGCGTCATTATAAGGGCCTTTAATTAATGGGAAATGCATCGCTGCTTTGAGAAAGCTACATAGCTCCATACTGCCCCCTTGTGGAAAACGTTTCTATCAACCACATTACTGAAAACACCTAACTAACTCAGACCCCATAATTAAAAAGCTTCACTGACATACTACTTTTGTTCACAAGCACTAATGGAAACGCTTCCTCCTGATTATAATCACAGTCATACACATTAAAGTATAGATAATAGTTTTATTTTAATATTGTAAACCAATAAACAGTACAATCAAATAAAAAAAAGATTAGTGTTTACCATAATAAAATAACTAAGTTATTGCATTTAGCACTCAATAACACTATATTGTCACAATATTTTATAACAAGCAGATTGTCCCCATAGTTGCATAGTACAGGTGCGTCAAGTGTACTTGCTACTGACCACTGGTGTTAAGTGCAATATTTGTGTACATGGAAACATCGTGCAGAGCCAGGGCCGGGGTCAAAACACTTTCAATGCAGCTGTTACATTTCAAGCATATAGCCCACACTTGTTTCGAGTGACTCACACTTAGTGTAATAGCAGAAATCACTTTATTTCTCAATCACCCACATTAGAACAATGGAGCACTGTGGGGAGAAAGTGTATATTTCCCATGTTATTAAAGTAACACATAGCATTATAACTGCAAAGGTTTTCACAGAATCCGCTTTGTGAATTGATCCCGACTCTGCAAAGTACAAATTTAGGTTCCTATTTTTTCTAGCACAAAATGTTACACTCTTTCCAGTCCTTAAATTCTGCATGATGGTCAAGTGGTCTGCTATACCTTTCATTTATATGACTGACAGTTACACCTTTTAAAAACCAACATCAAGAGTGGCCCACACACACATATCCCAGCTCAAACCTCTATGCACATCAAAAGTTGTGCAATCTTTAAACTCTGTTTACTTTACATACGTGTGTGAAAGGCAAATTACTTTGTAGCTGCACACTCATACACACACGCACAAAATTTCCTGAGAAAGTGATCACTCACTTGCTCTGATATTGAACATTTTTTGTTAATGCAGTTTTTAAAAAATGACCCAGACTGTAACACCAGTGAGCAAGTAAATGTTTTAAAGTTGAAAAAAATAAAAGAGTAAAAGAATTTTTTTCCATTTCTCAGCACATCTGTGTCCACTGAGGAGAAAGTAACAACAGACACAAACGGAAATAAATAGCAACACGTAGTTTAAACAGATGTATGTGAATATGGTTAACAAATAGAGCAGACAACTACCTCAATCTGTATGCTAATGTGGTCTGCTGTTTTTTAACAACTAGTTTTAGCGTCCCCAACAAATATACTCATAAATAAATAAATAAAGCATTCTAACTCAAATTTGCGATCCACATACTCTGATATTTAGTTTTTAAAGCAGTTCTAATCAAACCTGGATAGGGAACTGATCTAAAATGCTATAGATCTTGGAAAAAAATAGATTTTATCCAATCCAATATTTTGTATTTAAAAAAAGGGAATTTAAATTCTTAACATATTCATGTTCAACAAATAAACAAATGTCTTTGGATGACAAGATGATTTTGTAACAGCATTTTTTCAATGACTGAAGGGAATTCCTTTTTTTCCCAATCAAACTTATTTTTAAAACGGAATTTGTAAATTAAATCGTATTATTTAAGTAACTCATCTGCTTTAATTTTGTGGAGAACACGTAACAGGAGTGTAACATTTGGTAAGAGTAGGTATTACTCTTATAGCTTCTACAAGCAGAGCATGAGTGATTCCTGCTTGGTATGTAGCAGTTTGCTCAATAACGACTTGTATAATGTAATAAACCCTTTGTTTTCTCAGACACAAAGCAAATAATGCGTAAGGAACAGAAGATAATTCTGGGCCAAGCTTGTCTTCTACAATTCATTTCAGGTTACGGAGATAAGCACTATTTACTGAAATAAAAACAGATGTACACATGCGCAACAAAGAAATTAAGTAGTTTCACTCAGTCACCATATATCCTATTTTCAATATAGTTCTCTGTACTATTAAAAAATAAACAAACAAAAAACTGGCAAGTAATTTCAGTTGTTCTTTTTGCTGGACTGGGTGTCATATTTTCCCAAACTGGTGGCCATCTCATTTTGGAATGGAAGTCTATGTAATTCAGACACAAGTAAAAAAAAAAATGCAACAATAGTCAGGGAATGTCCATGATCATGTGAGGTGCCTTCATCAAGCAGTTAGTTAATAACTTGATAAATTCAAACTCTCCAAGGGCCAGAACATTAAAACACAGGACACCATATGAACGCATGTCGTGCTTAGAGGGCTGCAGACTTGTTCAACAGAGCAGAAAACACAGGAACCATCTCCACACCGGGTCAACGACGACATATCCCAAATTATTAATTACTCTGCCACTCAAGCAGTGGCATAGTTAGCATTTCATGAAGTTCTATAAAAAAGAAATGAGGAAAAAATAAAAAATAGGTCAAGCTTTGGGGTCACAGTGAATAAGGCTTGTTCTTATGTCCGTCCGTCTTTTCATGTGGGTTGAACGATCTCGTTGCACGTAGTCCTGCGTGAACAGGAGTTTGGCTTCAGAGCTGAAAGTCCTCAGGCAGCACAGCAGTTAAGCTGGGTTAGAAAGAGGGCCTCAGGCACCAGTGACTAAAGTCAGGGACCGGTGCCAAGCCTTTGTAAGGTTCGAGTCACGGCACCTGCGTCACTGCATGGAGCAGGATGGGCCCTCGGAGCAGCAGCACACAGAGGAGCCCATGGCTTTGGGCGGAATCAGGTCCAGGTCTTCGTCATCGGGGATCTCATCCAGACGGTAGCCATCCTGAAGCAGCTGCCGGCTCAGATCAGGATGGACCTGGAGGACATAATGAAAGACCTCATTTACACTCATACACATCAGAGTAAGGTGGCTAAACCTGGAAGACATCTCACTCAGGTTAATCTCTTTAGAGGAATCTTTTCATACCTGATAAGTTAAGTTTGATATGAACCAAACTAAATACATACTTCTTATCTTTGAGCTATTCCATGTGCCTCTAAGCAAAATCAGTTAACCTCAAATGTAGAGTTATATAAAGAAAAGATCTTAATATTAATAAGAATTTTGTTCTTTGTGGTCCTAAATGCATGTTGTCATGTATACTCTGATTTGCAGTCAAATACAGTTTATAATGTGATATTCAACAATGTGAACTGCAAACATCAAACAAGTGAGATGTTTTCAAGCCACAGCAGCTACAGTATGTTGTTTACAACTGAAATAGGCTTCAGAGGTCAATAACGATTATCACAATTGTGTCTTGAGCTCACCTAACTTGTTCAAAGGCATTTGGACATTCAATGGAAACACAGTTACTTGACTAGGAAGGCAAACATTATCTACACAGATCCAAAGTTGGGATGCTGTGAAAAACAATAAAAACAGAATACAATGATCTGCAAATCATGTGTGACTTACATTCAATTGAATACAGAATAAAGACAAGATATGTAATGCTGAAACAAATAGTTTTGTTCATTGTAAATACATACACTTTCATGTGTATGAAAGCACAAATTTGATGCAGGTTTTTAGTCATTTTACACAGTATCCCAACTTTTTTTTATTTAAGTTGTATAAATAGTCAAGAATGATTGTATAGTGGCTTTAGGTTGAAGTTAACCTCCTAGTAATGCAGGCAGTGCTCTGTTTATTACTATTAGCAAGTATATGTCATGTTAAAGTCATAGGAAACCACTTCTTATTTTACTTTTCAAACACCCAAACCCAGTCCCCTTCAAATGCAGGACATAATTAACTTGGATTCATGCCCCACCAGTGAACTGTGAAGACTGTGTGAATGTTAATATGTTTTTGTATGTATCTTAGCTATGATGAAAATGTTAGCCGCTCAACTGCAATTCCACAAAACAAGTAAGACGGAGCTCTGCTGAAAGGCAGCACAAACAACCCCAGCTACATATCTGAGATTAACAGATATCAGATATCAACTAGCCAGAGGCTCAGTGTATGACTAAAAAAACTAAAATAAAACTCAGAATTTGTTTTTACATTTGTTCAAGCACAAGCAGCCGTATACACAATATGTATGAACGCATGGAAACACAGATGCGTTCTGATTTAAATGTAGATGGATGTGAAGCAGTTTTAGTTGTTTGGTAATCCCTTACTTATTTAATGTTTTGTAAATGTGTATAATTTGGGGGTGCCACTATCCTACAACAGAACCCTCAAGTAATGCACCACTTTTTGACATGCAGAAACTGTGTGTGCTGAACTGACAAACCACAGCTACGTTCATGAAAGATTGCACAGATGTTAAAAAGATGGAGGGGCAAAATGAGAAAAATTAGGGCCAGGTTAAAAACAATACAAAACATCTTTGACTATATTTGGAAAAAAAAACCCACACACACAACTATAGTCACAAAGCCAGGGAAACTGTGCAAGATTCTTATAACATCTGAAGAAGATCCCCTGGGGCAAACTCACCTCAGCAGAAGAGTATCCTGAGGAATACTGCTCAAAATCGATCTCTTCATCACTGTGAGGACAAGTTAAACAGGTTCTGTCATTCTGGTTTAAAAACAACTTTGTTTCCATCATGCACTGTATAAAGAGCTCCTTAACAGTGGGGGGAGATACTCGATCGCCCCCTGGTTGCTGGCTGCAGTATAGGTCATAAATCCTGCCATGTTAATGGATGGGACATGGGCCAAACCAAAAGCTCAAATCACTTGTCAAATACTTTTCC
>CAFUXE010000282.1:954228-1011031 GCA_903364295.1 Serranus cabrilla | reverse complement strand
GCATGTGTGCAAACCTCTACAAGTATCACAATAAAAGCATGACTTTGCAGCGCCTGCTGTCGAGCATAGGAAGTGGGCGCCGGGCGTTGGTGTTGGGGGCTGGGTTTGGTTGGTCTTGTTATTTTTTTAGGGTGATTGGGGTTAGAGAGGGGTGAAAGCACTTTTTCCGCTGTTGTTTAGCCACTGCCCAACATCTTTGTAGCACGCTGGTTGGCCTCATCAATCCTGGTCTTGTTGGAATCAGCCTGAAAGCAAAATACACATAGTTCAGCTAGCAGTCGTTAACAGGAGGGAATGAGTTGCTTTTGTACAGGTTTATTCCAGCCTGGTGTATTTCCCATAAATTGTGAATCTATGGCCCACTCTGTTTGCAGTCGCAGCTTCCTTTGTAGCGATTTGGGGAAATGATGAGTCACGCAAAAGAACAAATATTTGGGTTGTTTCCAGATAAACATGTTTTTACATGAATCCTTTCAAACACTCCTGGTCTGAACTATTGTTCATTACTTTTCAGATACAGATGTTGCTACTTAAACACGGACTTAGGTATCAGATAATGAACCATTTTTTTAATGACACCAATTTCATACAATCCATTTGAACAAAAATACATTTGAATTTATTTATTATTAGATGTTGGAATAAGAATCAAAGAAGCAATGTGGTCTGTGTCTAAAAGTATCAAGTCTGGTTCCCAGCCCTAATCTGGCTGAAGGTAAACACAGACTGTAGCTGCCAGGAAAGTCCAGGCTCACTGCATATGGATCTTTATCTGCGCCATCTTTCCGGCTGAACTAATCACCCTGCATTTTCATCTGTGCAAAATATTCCAAAATTAAAAGAATGTGACACCTCTGGGTTGTGTTTTGGTTAACTTGCAGAGCAATTAGACACAACTGGAGTTCCACAGAAGCACAACAGCAACCTTTATGTAAGATATGCTCCTTAGAGCATAAGAATGATCCTTTAATGAATACATATGTGCTGAACAGACAAAGTACACAGTTGGAATGTGTCCATTAGCATGTGAATCAGATTTTCTCCATTAATGTGTCAAACACAGACTAAATCTGCCAAAAATCAGCACATCCACTATTACATAGCCTAATGCTGAGCATGTAATCCATGTTAAATACTCCATAGATTAGCAACAGTTAGCTCCAGATTTAGCTGCCTTTCATTTATTGACCTTACCCACAATTCCGACATCACACTGTTACTCCCAATATCTGACTTTAAGTGTCTAAATCTAACCATATTCTGGTTCCCCGAGAGCTTTCCTTGCCTTCTCCTAGCATGACGGTTATTTTACAAAGTATTCAAAGTGAAAATCTAATGCTCTTTGCACCCGACTTCAATTTGAAACTCTGTTGGCACTTTGTTTGCCTTAGTAGCAGCTGAAACTGGCTTGTTTGTATGAATCTACAACAGTGAAGATGCAGCTACAACAAACTCATGCAATCTTCTAGAAATAATGGAGGCAGTCAGATATTCTCTGAAGCAGGGCTCATTGTACAGTACCTTCTCCATGATCCTATCGATCTGGCGGTTCTGGGTGTCGATCTCCTGGCCCATGTCCAGGGCCATGTGACGCAGATTGCCAATGATCCCACCCACCTGCTCCAGGTTCTCATCCATCTCGTTCTCCCGGGCGTCATCCGTTACCCTGGAACACACAGAGGAAATATACTTTTATAGTGTCCCTGAAACACACAGGAGGAGGTGGGACCAGTTATTGGCCAAACATTGTTTATCTTCTGTTGGGACTGATTTTATTGTGCTGGAAACCACAAACTGCAAAAAGCGGAATGGTGCAGTACAGCATTCTCTATAAGTAGAGAAGTGGAGACATTTAAGATAAAAGGATACTGGTTATTGCTTAAATGTGTTACGACACCACATAGCCTGCTATGTCTCATACATGTTATGGGCTGTCTGAGGACTCAGTACCATGGACAGCACTCCTGTTTTTTAAAATACTGAAAAACCTCAGCGGGATGAAGAAACCATGAGGATTGTCTAGGATCCATGAGGCCTCAATCACATGACAGAGTATACTTAAATTATTCGCAAACAGAGTGTTGGGACCCCTCTAACAGGGTCAGAAGACAATTACAATGGAGCTCTGCTACAAATATTTTAACTCTTTGTTGCTGGACTTACCAAATCATTGCATTGAATGTGCTCAAGTTTGACATTTTTTCCAAATTAAAAAGTTTAGATTTAAACTCACGGCTTATCTGACGCTACCGACGGGGTTGAAAGTAGACACTCGAAAAAGATTGGAAACCAAAGGAATAAAAAATCTCCATGAGGGACTTTTTTGCTCAGTTTTTTCTTCCTCTAAATTTGAATTAATGTTGTGATTCCAAGTCTTCAAACATCAAGGTAAATTAAAGGGACAGTTCACCCTATAATCAGCAGTATAGTTTTTCCTCATACCTGTTGTACAATTTATAATTCTAGATCGTTTTGGTTTGAGTTGCCCTGTGTTGGAGATATTTGCTGTTGATATGTCTGCCGTTACTGTACTAGAAAGAAAATAGTTCCTGCATGAAATTATTCAAAACGAGGTCTGTGGCCATGAATGAGACGTTATTCTTGAGTTTTTCAGATGTAGAAAACCAAGACTCTGCAACTCTCACCAAAATCATCTAGATTCATGAATGCTACTAAAGTCAAGATAATAATAATAAAAATAATAATAAACATAATAATAACAATAATAATAATAATAACAACAATAATAATAATAATATATCAAAAATGGTAACCTACTCCAATTATTTTAATTATAATTATATGATTATAAGTAATATAATTCCATAATAATTCCAAATGTGGTTGTTCACAGTATCACATATTCAAACACACACACACACGCACGCACGCACGCACGCGCACACACACACACACACACACACACACACACCCACACATTCAGCAATACACAGAAAAGCATGCCAGCTACACACACACAGAAGGGCACAAGCACACTGACACCTACACACAACCAGAGACACACATATACTACTTACCTGCGGATGAAGCCCCCACTGATGGCCATCTGTTCACGCTCGTCCATCACTCGAGCCCCTGGCTGGCTGTTCACCACTCCATCCTGGTTCGCTCCCCAGGCCTGGCCCCCGCCTTTAATCCTACCACACACACACTGCGGTCAGGGCCAGTGTCACTGTTTTATTGTGTGCTTGTGCTTGTATTTGTATGAGTGTATGTGGGTGTACTTGTTTGTGAATGTAACAAAGACTAGGTGTGCTGTAGGTTGAATGTGAGTGTATGCCAGTCAACATGTGCGAACATGTATGTGTGATTGTGTATATGAATGTCTGTGTAAGTGCATGTTTCCTAGCAATTCACCATTAAAACATATACATAAATATATATGTTTGGAATTCACTACAGAATATGGTGTCAAGCCAATTAGCCTATGAAAAGCAACATGGCAGTCACGTATGATAAACTTACATACGTGCATTTGCAGTTTGTGAATAATTGATCTTACATGCAGATCAATTGAATATGAGCACAATAAGCTCACATGTGGCTTGTGTTAGAAAGTAATCAAGGTCCTTTAAAGACTGAGAAAACTGTCCTCCACAAGCACATAAAGTAGAGCACAAACACAGAACATAATGACCAGACTCAGACAGAGGAGACACAAAAACACATGCAGATTGAGAGGACATGCAAGGCGGAAACATAATACACATAGTTTGACATGGAAAGGGGAAACATGTAAAGAGGAACGGGATCAGATCATTGAAAGAAAGCCGAACAGTTAGATCTGTTGTGATAAAAACCAACCAGAAAACCAGTGAGTGATCGGCGATCATTTTGCATGCAAGACTAAGAAACACAGTGATGAGCCCTTCATTTCATCTGGATGGAAAATCTGTAGGATGATACACTGTATACAGTCAAATAGGCAAATCTAATTCTTAGCATTTGTTTTATTATGCTTGGAGTATCTGATGAGCGGAGGTCACCACTAAGGGCAACACAATGAACAAAGTTCAAGCTCTTAATGAATGTTTTTGTTCCTTTTTCAATGAAAGCCACCTACAATATACAGCCATATCGCCGTGAGGTGGTAAACCACACCCATCAGGTACTCCAGTTTATAACAACAAGCAAGAATTATTTTTCTTATGCTATTTGACCCTGCTATTTGTTCAGATGAAACACATGACAACCTCACATGATCACATAACAAGTGGTTCATGATATGGAGGACCAAAGAGCTATAGAATAGACAAGATCTGAACCCAAACAATCACATATGGAAGCAGGGCCAAAACTGAGGCAGCAAACTCCTAATATACCTTCATACAGACAGGAACAAAATCAAGCCAAACTCAGCTGGTGACTATTTAAAAAACACCAACTGCTACAAAATGACAGCTGTTGTGCAAATAAGGCAGATCAGTTGCATGTGCTACTGTCAAGATCCTGTTCAGCCCTGTTTTGGAGAAAAGAATCGTCAGTTGTTAAAATGTCTACTGACGTATTTATTTTCCAGAGTGGATGTAAAAAAAATTGTGGTAGTACACAGAGAAGGCAAAGGAAAAACTAAAATTTACTATTGTGTGTCAGATCTAACACTGGACGTTTTTTTGTGGATTTGTTTAAACATTTCCTCAAGAAAACAAAACAGCACTTTCTGTCTGACTTCAGATCTACAGTATTGCATTTGGTAAATATCTGAGGCATCACTAAATTCCAAGAAGAATTTCTAAGAAAAATCTTGCTGCAAACCCACCACAAAATAAAGCAAATATAACAATTATGTCAGCCACTTGTGTTTTCTATAGCTCTGAAATAGACAACTGTATACAGTATGTGTATTGATTGGAGTGCAGTAGCTCAGACATGACTCAGTGGCCATAGTTTGGCTGTTGAGGGCCAGGGATGAGCTCACACAGGAGTTTGGCAAAACCTTCATGTCTAACCTTTACTTCCTGGTTTTATGAACCTATTCATGTGCTGCCCTATAGTTATGGCTATATAGTTACTATATATACTATATAGTTATAGTTTTGGCTTATATGCCAAAGTTGGTGTGTTAACTCTCAATGCAGTATTTTTACTGTAAGTTACTGTATCTGGACTGTTAATAAATTAGGTAATCATCTTCATACCTGTAATAACAGTATAGTTGTAAACTGTAATGTCATGGACTTGATTACCAAAAAATATATCAGGTTAAAACTTTGAATGTCACAAATTCTATGAGCTATGATACAGTCCTGTGTGGATCTAACTTTTTTATTTAATACAAGATCCCCCTGTAATTAATAAATCCATATATAAACACATAGAGCACCAACAGTTTTTTTTTTTAAATTAATCAAATTTAATAAGTAGTGAAGGCAACTAGTTGATTCTTTGGTTGAACTTTGTACGCAGCATGGTGCATCATGCTGCGGGGTTAGGGTGGGGACTTGGGTGCGGGTTGGGGGGTTGGTGGGTGTCGTGGCTCAGATCCCTGCTGACGCTGCTACCTGCTGGAAGAGAATCTCTCATCCAATGTGGAATGAAGGGCTTTTGATGAAAACAGAAAATAAAGTGCAGATGTGTGTGTTGTTCATGCACATGCATGCACAGCACTGGTGCCTGCTCCCAGAGAGTGTTGTTGTGGCTATGGGCCTGTCTGCTCACACCACAGTTCACCATGCTCTACACACCAGAAGCAGGCAGGCGGATAGAGAGGAAGGACGGCAGGCACTGAAACACATGCAGTCAGGCGACACAGGCAGCACCTACTTGTTACAGGGACATGAACATAGACCACAGAACTGTCCTAGATTGTTCAAATTCTTTTCTGCATCCTTCATGTCCTTATTGATTTGGTCCATTCCCTCCTCGATGCGCTCCAGTTGTTCTGATTACCAACACATTGTCATTTTTCCCAGCATAAGAACGAAAGCACATGAGAAGAAAAGAGGGGAGGAAGAAGTTGCGGGTGGGTCGGACAGGGAGGGGGAGTAGAGAGGGGAAACAAAGGTGGAGAGACAAAAAAAGACATTGACTGTGACAAGAGAGACATCAGACATCACCACCACCACCAGCACTGGACAGGCAAGAGCTCGGGGCTCCTGACCGGTACCTACTTTTTAATACATGGGCATATGAGACCACAGCATTGTCCTATATCTTTTAAATCTTTCTCGGCCTCCTTCAGGTCTGCGTTCACCTTGTTCATACCCTCCTCCACACGATCAAGTTGTTCTGGTGAGGACAAAGGCATGAGAGCAGTGAAATAAATTTGACTGGTTTGTTTTTTCCAGGGTTGGCGCTCTACGCTACGGTGCAAGAGGCAAAATGGTTTGGCTAGATGCAGAAGGCAAAGCAGGCAACAAGCATCGAGAGCAGCTGTTGACATAGTGATGAAGAAACGTTGCTTTGCATGTGGATTTATTTCCATGAAATCTGCAGCTTTTGTGTCCTACCTCCATCCAAAGTGACACAATGCTTCTCAATAAGTATCTGAGCAGCAGCAACAATACCTGCATAACAAGCTGGATGCTTCGAGCATGAGGGTTAATTCTGCCACTTGAATCTGATTACTGCGCGTCAGTGGGAGCAGTGATAGGCGGCAGAGAGAGTGAAAGAGACTGTGATAGGCAGAGTACTCAAAAGCTATTGATTAAATGAGCAACAAATCATTGAACAAATCGTGAATTAAGTTTGATGAAAAGCACCATGCAGACAGGTGAAGCTGCTGGTACTTCCTAACTCAGATGGGCAATACGGCACAGAGCTATAAAAAGCACTGATTCAAGGTCAGATCCTCTCTCTAGCTGGTTAATGGTTATAGGGCAGGATAGCAGTAATCTCCATCACAGGAAAGGGTCACTCTGTCTTCCAGGAACAACTCCTAATGTTGATTAGTTACAGCGCAGAGCAGAGGACACAGATGGTCAAATAAACCGAGATCTAGATTTATAGAAACCGGTGCCTCTGGTCAATAACATACAGTATTGTAGTGAAGCAGACTGTTAATTCAATTTATTCCCACCTCTGACAGCTAATAAGAACCTCACAGTGACCCTTGTTTAAGCTGTCACCACCTCTGCTATCAGGGTCAAGTATCTATAGCATAGACTGTATTTACACCAAAGAAGCCAAAACATCAAAATGTGGTCTGAAGTGTTCATTATTCTGCTAAGTTTGGTTTTAATTCATTTGATCAGTTATTTATTGCTATAAAAGGGGGGTGATGCAATGATTGACCCACCATACTGTGACGGCTCAAAGCCCAAACTTTGCAGATATTTTGGATTCATTTTCAGTTCTGTCATCCCTTTTAATAAACATTCAGAGCCTGAGCACACGTACAACATCTTAGTGGAAGACAAGAAAGAAAATTTCCTTTGCTCCGTTGGCTCCTTAAATGTTTTTCATCTGCCTAAACTCTTTGAGGGCACTTTTTACGGTCAGATATCACCAATAAAAGCTTCAAAAACTACACAATCGAACATTGTTTAGGAGGAATTCGTTCCAAAAATGGGGAGAAATTAAACAGCATCTGCAAACAAGATCACAGGTTTCCCTGACATTAGCATGTAGCTACATGTAGCATTATGTATAATGTACACACTGAAGCTGATGACCACATATAAAGATCTGTCCCAAGCTCAAGCCAAGAGACACAGAACGGTTGGAAACCATAAATTTTACTTTAACATATGTTCATCATATTATTATGTTTAATTTGAACATCTGACATGCTAGCTGAATTCAGTTCAGTTCATTAATGATGTGCTCCGTTTACCAACACTGGGCCCATTATATATAGGACAGAAAACAAGGAATATTCTAATAGGTCCCCTTTAGAGCTGAAAACAGAGGATCAGGAGGAAGGATTAAGATGAATTTTCCGCTAGCTGTATGGTAGGACGAGACGGTACAGTAGACAACTAAATGGCCTCTCACAGTAATCCCAGGCAGAGTGAGGGCTTGAGTTGAGGAGGAACGTGAGAGACAGAGCATTGTGTATCTCCTCATCTTTGGACAGCAGGGCCAGCCTGCCTCCTCCCCTCCGTCTGAGGATTAGCGTGAGAGATCCTCCCCTTCCCTCCTCTCTCATCAGTCACAGGTTTAACCAATTAGAAAGGAAAGGAGTGGAATGAGCACCACATACCTTTTTACCTGTTGTAGAAGGATATTTAGTTAGTTAGTAATCACTAGTTATTAATTAGATCCAACATTAACGATGGATCTTTTCTACTCAAGTGTCCCAGTATGCCATGACACTGACAGGCAAATTTAAAGTATCCTGGAGCAGCTGACATGTCATGTTATATCAGATCTACACATGTAAGAAAAAGAAATAAAATGTGTTGAGAAAACTGAAACCACAAGCCGTTTCTCTCACTTGGGGCTCCATTTCTTTTATAATGTATTTTACAAAAATGTATAATTAAATGGAATCCATGTATTTAACATTTTCCAAGATTTTTGCTTGTTGTTTTTTATCATCATATTGTGAATGAACAATGTGGAATATGCTTAGATTTGGTTATTTCCTGGTGAAAGCATTCTTTAGTCATTCATGGACTGTCTGAAATGTGAAAATCCAACAGTTTTAGTATATTTTCTGGCTGTCATAAATTGTGTTATTTTGGTGATTTAAAAAAAAAAAAGAAAACATGTCTTTCAAACCCACGAGCAGGTTGTGGGGTTCAGGGGGTTAAACTGTTTGTTCATCTCTTAAATTCACTTTAATCACAGTGTCATGAAAATAAAGGCAAATTAGACACTAACGTGTGAGACTGAGTGCCTGGAAAACATCCAGGATAGCTGGTTTAATGTGTGTCATTTACTGTTGATGTGTAGGTGAATCAATGTTTGGTAACAGAAAAAGAGGAAAGTCACTGCGATAAGCCGTAAGGGTCCAACACTGCACAGAGATGAAGTGGTAAATAAAAAGATGGAATAAACTGCAATATCCAGTTATCAGTTTAACAACATAAATCATGCTCCTTGTATATTTGCAACCTGCAGTAGATACAATCCAACCAACGGCTTGCGCTCTGAGCTAAAACGGTGCGAGTTGTTTCTGGTTGGAGCTCACTGAGGCAGAGCTGCAATCCATCAGCCCTGACTGAGGTGTAATTCAGGTCAACATGCATGTAACAGCCGAGCAGGGAGGGACTCATTAGCTGCAGCGAGACCTCCGCCATAGGTAATACATCACTGCAAGAAATGAAAAATCTCCCCCTATGTTAGATCCGCTTGTGTGTGTGTGCGCATGTGTGCGTGTAAAGGGCAGAGGGATTAGTTACACTCTAGTTTACAGCTCAACAAGACAGTACTAATTACCACAGGCATGGAACGCTGCTACTTGTGAGCCTTCTTTCTTTTATGGCATTATAAGAGGGAGTTATTGATGTAAATAATATAAAAAAAACATGTCTTTTAACATTCAACAGTAGAGGCTTGCAGCGTTTAACAGTCATTGTAAACGGGAGGAAGGAGTTCAAAAAAAGACAGAATGAATGAAGACAAGCTTCATCATTCTTGTAACCAAAGAGATCCCCAGGCAAAGGAACAGAAGAAGAAAAACGTATAGAGGTCAGGAGAGAAGGAGTGAAGGGAATGAGAGCGGGGGCTGTTGGGAAAGAAGAGAAGAAGTGCGAGGCAGAGAAAAGAAGAGAAGAGGAAGACGGAAGGAGAGAGAGACAGATGGGGGATCAGGTTAAGAGGACATTTGCTGAGAGGCAGAGGTAATTTAAATCTGTCAATTGATTGCTGTCCTGTGCTAACAGCAGTGAGCCGTGCACTGACGCAGCCGGTGCTCTGCAGGCAAGAAGACAGGAGGAGAAAGAGAGAGGAAACAGGCTATCTGTTCCTTTGACAGGCCAATTAGGCTGCTCTTTCACGCATGGAGCTGAGCACAAGCTAATAGTGCATTTTATGAGGGGGGGGCATGGAGCAGCCAACCAAGGTCCACAGTCTACAAGGGGCCTCATAAGGAGCCCGTAAGACCTCATCCTGCCCCCCCACCCCCTCATACATTTTTACTGATTTAACATGCTCACTACTTTATCATCTTCTGTGTGGAGTTTGCATGTTCTCCCCGTGTCAGCGCAGGTTCTCTCCGGGTACTCCGACTTCCTCCCACAGTTCAAAAACATGCATCTTAGGTTTAATTGGAGACTCTAAATTGTCTGTAGGAGTGAATGAGAGCAATGAACTCTGTTTATCTGCGGGATAGTCTGCGATCGGCTCCAGCCCCCCTCAATCCGTGTCACATGAATGAACGTGTCATGTAATAAGGTTGTCAAAAGTATTCAGACTTTTTCAGTAACTCACGTTTTTAAACGATACTCGATAGAACGGAAGAACAGAAGCGATAAAATAAATTAAAAACAGAGCTCCTGGATCGAGATATAATTTGAGCAGAACTGGAGAGAGTGTGGAGAAATATGAGAAAGATAGCGGATGTGTTTTTCATTACCAGTCAAACTGATCATTCTCTCTCATCAGATAAACGAGAATGGTAAAGATTATTTATTACCTGCTGACCTTTGACCTCTCAATCAGAGGTCGGCTCAGTCTCATGCTTTCATCACCAGAAGTAGTGTATGTCCCCTTTTCTATTCTACTAATCTATTATAGCTGAATATAATCGGTAAGATTAACTCAATAAAAATGCATTTGTCTGACAAATAGGCATGAAAATGTAGTAATAGGGCAGCAAAGCAGAAGGCTAGCTCGACAGTTACATCCAGTATAATCGTTTTTAGCCCCATTAGCTCAGACTGCAGCTGAGGCTGATGAAAGTCTTGGCACAATCTCAAAAAGAAATAAATAGCACTTTTGCTTTAGTAATTATAGAATCGTAAAGGTCATTTTCCTCTGTGTTATAAATTTCATTGGGACTTTAAAGAGTATCCTGGACTTACTGCTAATGACGACTCTCCCGTTATATAGCATGAAATAGCTGCCAGAGCGAATCGGAAGCAGATTGAAAGGGCAGACAGATGTTAGAGAGATAATGTTTAGTGATCTCTCCCTGTCAACTTACCTCCCTGCTCATCCAACATGACCAGAGTCCTGATGCCGGCATCTTTACTCTAACAGACAGACAGAAAGGTAGGTGGAAAAAAGGAAGAGAAGTCGGGAAAAGAGGAATAAATGTGACAGGTCAGTGAAGGTCAACAGAGCAGAACAGAGCAGAGCTATCAGGACAGCACAGTCGGGTCAAATTACAATTTGAAATCACTTTTTAGAGCGTGGCTGAGATTGTCTGAAACAGCTTGACTTTAAAAGAATATTTTTGACATTTTGGGAACTACTTTGCCAAAGGTTGGATAGACAATGTATTGTCTCATATCTGTGCACAACTTCTGCAGCTTAACTTTGAAGACTTGAAAATAGCAGCTGAGACCATTAACTCAATAGGAAAATATTTACTAAGGTAATCAATGACATCAGAAGTAGGGTCATTTTCTCATAGACTTCTATACAATCTGACTTCTTTTGCAACCAATGGAGTGACCCCCTGCTGGCCAATAGAAGTAACTCAGGTTAAGGCACTTTAGTATTGGCTTAACTTCCTCAACCTAGATGTTTATTCTTGCTTTCAAAGGCAATAAAATAATCCATCAGCTCTAAACCTAAAATAGCAACTTGACATTTTTTCGGCTTTGGTTTTAGTACACAATAAAAATTTAAGCATTATAGTGAGTTAATAATTAGCATTCAAGATGCTGGTTTGCACCCGCTTCCTCCTGTTTCAAGTCTTTGTGCTAAACTAAGCTAACCTCTAGCTGACTGACTCCATATTTACATTAAACAGTGGTAATGTTCTTCTTATCAAACTCTACTCTTTTAAGCTAAAACGATCCATAAGAAAAATGAATGGGATGATTTCATGTATTATATTTGACCCAAGAATGGAGCAAAGTCAAGGAAAAAAAACAGCAGAGAGGAAATAAACACCTTGTATCATGAGAATCATATTACGAAAATGTCTTTCAGACAGAAAATGTATACAGTACAGTATGCCACTTTGTGTCAGGACCTTTTTGTTTGAAAGTTGCCTATAGCGGCAGCTTGTTAGCATGCGTATAGAGAGAGAGATGGACTCTCATTCAACTAACCAGCCATCAGAGATAAAACAAAAGCTTACAGAGGATAAGGAACAGAAAGTCTCAGAAAGCCATAAATATATTCATGCACAATGCTGCACAGACTCTTGTGATAAAATCGTCCACCAAATGGCATGTGCTATATTTGTTATGTTTACCGAGCTGGTACCAGAGATTTGTTGAAAAAGCTCCAGTACTGTAACATTCTGATTTGGCTCACACTCAAACACGCGCAAAATATGAACATTCATGCCGAGCGGGACATTGTTGTTTCTCTGTGCATGCGAAGCTGGCCTTCGTCTCATAATAACACACTTCAGTAAGCACACAATAAGCACATTAACCATTGTGCATACAACTAAACAACAGCTTTGTGCTCTCCATGGGCCCGAGGCTTTCTCTGACAGATATTAAAAACCAAAGGCCGTTCAGTTCATGCATCAGCTATTTTGGATCAAAGTGTGCTCTGACCTTCTTGGAGCAGTGATAGATAGAGAGCAGCGCTGGGGGCCAGTTAGACACGCCACTGATACTAGTATCAATCAAACCCACTGCGACAGAGATCAGCCAGTGGTCAAGTCAAATTGTTTTCTCTGGAAACATCAAGTTAGAGGGGAGAAAAGTTGTATAATTGCAGTCTCGGGGGCCGAACTAATGTTTACAGATACAGTTGAAGAGCTGCTTGTTTACCCAGCAGGGATTGTGGGAAATCACAGCCGTGCGAGGGCAGCCAAGGCTCCTGAACTACATGACAGGATATCTGACCACGCCAACTGGCATATTGTTTTGAGATGACATCACATCTTTGTGTGTGGCTCATTAGACGCACAGACACGTGCACACTGCAGACAGTCAGGTGTTTTTTGCTGTGGTACAATGAGTCTCAGGAGGATTCTTTTTTCACTCCCAAAATAGTTTTCAGCCCAGGAAATGAGCATGGAAGGTGGTGACATCTTTTCAAGAGATTAATAAAGATGAATATTTAAAACCTATCTTTCTTCTTTTCTTTGTTCTTCATTTCTATGCTTAGCAGCAGCACTGGCATGGAGCAAGTCTTTTTCAAGATGAGTTTTAGGCACATTTAGTTGGCTATAAAGGTAGGAAGTCATTTTATTTCTTGAAATGTGGTCTAATCATGTTCATAATCAAATGTTCTCCTAAAGGTGAGTTAAACATGTTACTGACTGAAAGACTTTCCCCTGTATATGTGACATATAGGAAAGTATATAAAATATATGAAATATATATAAAAATACATATTAAAAATATATAATAACTGAAAAGAAAATAGACAGACAGAAGACTGCAATAAATAAAGGACAACAAGACAGAGAGCAAGAGGACTGTTGACACAAAGACTAAGTAGCCTGGTATTGAATTTTCATTGAGACCTCCACTCTGCTGTCTGCACGAATCTATTCTAATTCAGTCACTGTGGAGACGACGGCTGCTGCGCTGCTATTGGTCAACCAACCACCGGTCACCCCGCCTGAGGAGATATCTGATAAACACACCAGAATCTACCGGAGCTTTGCATTACAGCATTTAATCACTCAAATGATTAGCTGATTGGTTAAACGTGTACATGTTTATTATGCATGTCTTAGCACAGCAGATGATGGCAGTTTAAGGTGTGACCCCTCTGAATGAACGAACACTATATGAGGCTTTTTTGTCTCCAGTTGTGGGTACAGACTTGTTTTTCTTGTAGTTTGTAGTCATGTAACAGCCTGCACGACTGTAACATCACGTCTCCTGTAATGTATTCCATGACCTCAGGCCTCCCGTGTCTCTCCTCCACAGAGGCATCACGTTTGGACTTGATGTCCTTCACACACTCTTCTCTGCATCTCTGTTTATCTTTCACACTCTCCCCATCTCATGCGGACTCTCATTTTTTCATTTCCAACTCTCTTACCCACTTTCTTCTCATTTCATTGAGTGGCGGAGTTGTTTCTCATTTTATGTTCCCTGCCTGGTGTGAAGATAACAGTGTTCACAAGAACTTCAATATCTCTGGATCTTTCCTGATAAAACGGTTTCAGAAAAAAGTATTAAATGTGTTGCAGTACAACCTGCATTCATTACAACACATCTCTCTATTGTTGATGCACTTTAAATCCTGGACAGGACTTTAAATCCATAGATATACAGTACAACTAAACCAACCTTTGCTGTTTTTTAATTTAAATGTAGGTTTTATCACTAGAAATGGTAACTCATCTTAGTTGGATTCTCACAAAGGCAACATTAGTGCTAAATGACTTATTTATGCAATTTTGAAGTTAAATGAATTCCAAATCATACAATATATTACTTATTTTAAAAGGTAATTGGCACATTTCATACTTATACACTAATACTTTGATACTTTAACATTTTCTTCCTCAGTGTTTGATGAGAAGTTTAATACTTCTTTAATATTTAAACATAAAGCTACAGCCAGCAGCTGGTTAGCTTTGCTTCACATAGGCTAGCCTCATATAGCCAGACCTCTCTCCACAGCACTGTGTCAGCACTGGAGAAAGGTCTGGCTGGACTCATTATCATACTGAGATCAGGCAGAAATAAATGCTCCAGCTTGAGTGTATTTCTTTAAGCAATCACAATTGTCTTGTTCGGTGATGCTGCAAAATAGACGGCAGAGACAGTGGGAGGGGAGGAAAACGCCTCGTGAAATATGCACCCGGCATCAATCCGACTAAACTTAGAATCAAAGCTGGAAGCAGGTGGAAACAGCCAGCCTGGATCCGTCAAAGGCTCTGCGTTTGTGCTTAGTTAACTGTTTGCTGGCTCCAGCTACACTCACCAGCCACTTTATTAGGTACACCTGTTCAACTGCTCGTTGATGTAAATATCTAATTAGCCAATCATATGGCAGCAACTTTTTGCATTGAGACATTGAGACATGGTGAAGTTCTTTCTGAATAAGGAATCAGAAAGGGGGACGCGTCATGGTTGCTGTTACCAGACGGGCTGATCTTTTCAGAAACTGCTCATCTACTGGGATTTTCATGCACAACCACCTCTCACACCAGCCACTTTATTAGGTACACCTTGCTAGCTAATAAAATGGCCGGTGTGTATAAAATAAAGGTCATGCCACTCACCGGTCCACAGAATGAATTATGGGTCACATTTACACGAGACAAGGACACATTACATCACTCTCTGTGAGTGTTTTCACAGTCTGACCACTAACTGACATTGTTATACAGTCTTTTTGCTTGTGGACATCACAGTGATGAAAAACAAGCTGATATTTCCAGGAAAATGTGTTTTATGGCTTTTATAGACGAGTTGTTATACATGATGCATGAACATATACTGTACATACTGATCATCCGGAGAAAAAAAAAACCCTAAATTTTATTTTAGAGCATCAGTGCTGGATATAATCTTTCTATTATTTGTTATGCGAGTGTTTCCAGATTTACCGTGTAAATATGCATTCCATATAAATTGATTTCACCACGTTTGCTCTCTAATGTAAGTTCATGCATTTCAAATGAGAATCCGTGCATAATGATGTTATGATACGGGCTCTGCGTGGATTTTACAATTACATACTAGGTATTAGGCCCATGAGCTCAACCACTCACTAAGTACAAAAGTAGAACAAGCTTTCATTTCTGGATCACTGAGATTATTAGAAACAAAGAGTAAAGAGAGTCAGAGCTGCAGTGCAGTAACAGTGTGGGTGTGATCCTTCAAGGATCATGTCTGGGAAAGTTTCAGAAGAGGAAAGACGCCTTAAAGAGTGAAGGGTTGGATTTATTCACCCATCCTTTTATTTTCTGCAACATTTTTGCCAAGCCCAATTATTTTATGAATGGATGTCCCATTGTCCTGGCATAGCACTAAAGACAGATTTATTTTTTCAGTGTCTGTGTAATTGTATTATTAATATTCTTTATGGCCACATTGTGCCAAAACAACAGCACAAAAAACAGAGACTGGATGTGATCATAAATATTCTTAATGTGAAATTGTCAGTTTAAGCTCGTCTATTATGTATTGCAACTCTCATTTACATTAAGTTTATTGTTGCTCTATTTACATTGATCAGAGTGTTATGGACATGATTAGTTATGGTTACTAGCCTAGCTAAAAACACTGGACACTATCAGCCAATTCACACTGAAGAGAGGAATATGATGAAGTTGTTGAGAGTCAGTGTGATAAGTAAAATGGTGTCCAACCATCCTGTTTGTTTGTCCCTTTATTTTCCCTAACAGCCTTCCTTTATTCATGAATGAATAATAAGATCTGTTAATGGTAATAATCAGTTTATTGCTTCCAGTGTTGGAATGTAACTAAGTATATTTACTCTACTTGTGTACAAATCTGAGGTCCTTATTTGTGCCACTTTCTACTTTTACTCCACTACATCTTAGAGGGAAACATTGTACTTTTTACTCCATTACATTTATCTGACATTCAGCTTTAGTGATTTTACAAATTGAGATTTTTGCAAACACATCTCACTGCTTCAGCTCGGGAGCTCGGGCAGCTTACTCTCAGTGCCATCACTTTTAATATATTTCTATATCGGATGTGAACAGACCTAAACAAGCAGGTATCACTGCACATTTCTAAGAGAGATCCAGAGCCGAGTGTGCTCCCTGCTCTGACAGCTCTCCACTTATTCAATTAGTGTAAGCTTCACTATAAGCCCATCTAACCCAGGACGTATTAGCACGTGCTTACACTTTACTGGAAAGAAAGGTTCACTGTTTGGTCAACAGCAATTTCATCACCGAATAAAATTACAAATATTAGTAAAATTGACATGGCAAACACTGGCACCATTACTGAGTCATAAATAACTGACTGTCAATCTGTCATATGATTAGTTTTGACCTTCATTTAAGTCACATAAAAGAGTATTTGTGAACAGAATATTAGAGCAATAACCTCAAACAAATCCAATGCATTGTTATAATATCAGTTTACACTGATCCTGTTTCTCTGGGGAGATGCTAAGTGAGAAAGAGCATGTTGTCAGCAGAAGAGGTGAAGAACAGCCAAAACACGACACAGTCATTATTCGTCTCTGTGTCTTTCATTGGTGTCAGCTCAGGAACTTCCATGTGAAAACACACTCCGTACTAACAAACCCCACATTTGTTCACATCAGCCACCAACAGCTGAAATGACCAAATGGGATTCCCTTGGTATTATCTTCAAAAGGGCAAATCTTCAGCTCCTGCCAGTGAAAAGGCTTGTCTGTTGGGCAGGCCACTGTTTGGGTCAGCCTCAGGTCTGGCTCTGTCCTTCACGATTTTGTCTCATTAACAAATGGTGACTGGACCCAGGGTTAGAGCAGGGACATGTCTCAGGAGCCAGCCGCCGCAACGAGACGCCCCATACAAGCTCACAGCGACACAAAGCAAGAAACAACAGCAAAATCACCTTTTCAAACCTATTCCAAGCACCAATTTCAAATCAAAGATTGCATTGAGGTTGAAGATGCAGACCAACAATTAAATATACAAAGTGCTAAAGAACTGACCCGTGAGCCAACTGACCGTCCAAGCATAAATACATTTCCTGATTGACACTTAAATTCACCTCCGACATAAAGTTGAAGTAAAGTTTCGAAGAAAAGTTAACACCCTACAGAGCATCATATGCTGCATTTCCACAGTGTGGCATGACTCAACTCAACTGGCCTTTTATGGTTTTAAATTAGCATAAGTTGTGGGGCCAATACCACCTCAGTCAGGGCTCCAAGCGAGCTGAGGCAACACTTAAATGTGCTATTAAAAGACAGCCAACTACTGATTGGTCAAACAGAGAAGTCACTAGTATGACACGAAACCTCCTGCACAAACCATTTTGAAAAATGTCAACTGCTCTGTAAACTATGCTGAACAACTCATGAAGCAAAGGTTGCCGATGAATGGATTCAGTGTCATGCCATGGCAATTAGCTCATCGTGGGTACTATCCGCAATGGAAATGAACTAGACCAACAAAAAGTGAGTCACGCTGTGCCTAACAGAGCTGTACCATGCAGTGGAAGCACGCCAATGGGCAGCATATAACAGGTATTAATCAATAAAAACACAAGGAAAAATCACTGTTTGTGTAATCACATGATTGTGACATGTCATGTGACATGTGTCATCAATGAACTCACCTCCTCGACCAGAGCCAGCATACGCCGAGTGCTCTCCAGAGACTGCAGGGACAGTAAGAGAAGAAAATGATTAGCTGAGAGTCCACGAGAGAGCAAATACACACACAACACCTTTTGTTTCAGACATCTCACTGTGTTAAAGTGGAATATTAACACACATTTGAAAGGTGAGCAATAAAAAACTTCTAATATTCAAATGTGTAGACAAATTATTGTCACATAATTATCCTTAATTATTCTTCTCCCCTTGTCTTCTCTGATCCCAGGATTAGTTATCTGATTTCTACCTTTTGTTTGCTCACTTTCCGCCCTCTGCAGGATCATCCATTTCTTAACCAAACACTTTTCCATTCCTAATCCTCATTTCACTCTTTCCCCTGTGTTATCACCATCCATCCATCCCCGCCTCCCTCATTTCTCCCTTCGCTCCCTCCATCACATCCATGGAGCCTCTTGGCCTTACATTATCTCCTCATGAATGTTTAATAAGGCCATTTGAGCTTCTCTATTATTCTGCTGCACAGAATTATCTGCTCTTCCTGAGCTCCTCTCAACTCATTAAAAAGGGCAAAGTTCTTCCTTCCCCTAAAAAAAGAACAGTCATGATGAAAGAGGCTTGGAGAACAAATGGTGAAACAAGAGAGGGTCACATTAAAACAGCTGTGTGTGTGTCAGCCTGCAGGCTTTGGAAATACATTTGTGTCCTTATTAGAATAAGTAATTATTGTTGTGTCACAGATGAAAAATCAGAATGAACTCTAGCAAAAAAGTCTGCACTATTTCTTAGTTTTTCCATTTTATTGTGGTACTTCTAACTTCACTTTCAAGTTCATGTTGAGTAACATTTTCTTTTCTTTCTTTCTTTATTTTTGGGGGGCTGTAATGTTAGATATGCAAATGTTAGTGAAGACTAATTTTAGAATAATCCCCTGGGTTACTAACCTCTATCTGGTTAGTCTGAACTAAAAGTTATTTTATTGTTACTGTGACATGACAATTGACTGAAAAAAAGAGTTGAAAATAAAAGAAAATAGTGATGATGTGTCCCAAATTATGATAAATGAGATGTTATTTCTTACTGATATGAATGATGCAATCTCACTGGACTGTACCACAAAACCACGTTATTTCATATTAAAAATAGAATGTGATGTATTATCTTTTTTTCTCAATATTAGAGCAGATAACAGTGTTTGTGTGTATGTTGATGTGTTTATGCAGGTGTAGACGTGCGTATATTCTGTACATCATCAGCTATCTGGTCCGCGCGTGTCTGCAGGTCGGCCAGCTCATTGCGCATGTCTGATTCGTCGGCCATGATGACTGTTGAACTTTGACCTCAAGCAAGAAAGTCTGGGAGGAAGAGAGAAAGAGAGAGAGAGGGAGGTTAGTACATCAATAACATTAAAAAATAAAGCTCTGCAACACAACAACAACTCATATAAAACCAACCGTTTGGATAGGCCTCACATCTGTATTACCTACTAACAGCACAGCTAAATGCTATCCATGAGGGACACAATGGAGACACACATTGGCCACATTCCCACACTGCTTGGTGTGGATGCAGCCTTAATTTCCTTAACTATATCTTTTAAATTCATGGCTATTTCTGACCTCATCTGTTGTCACAATCATGTCGAGGTTGGACAGATTCTTGTATATCAGCAGGGGCAAAGGTTAAATCACTCCAGTAGCAGATATTGTCAAAGTGACCTCCAGCAAAACAATGAAGAGCTTGACATCATTCTTGACCTCTTTTCTGAACCCTGAAGTTACAACTTGTCCAAGAACCATTTCACACAAGACAACATAGTGCCCTGTGAGGTCTGACCTGTCCAGGTGGAACACTCCTGTCGCTCAATGTCACCCGACAAGCGGTTAGGGATAATGAACGAATGAATAGACGACATATCCTCATACAACGGTTCATATGATATCTTACAAAATCTGACTGTAAAGCGGTCGCAGTTTTAAACATGTGGTTGTGAAATGGAACTACTTTGGTTAGTTAAGTTACAAATGTCTTGGTTAAGTTTAAAATAAGATCATCGTTTGAGTTAAGTACTTTCAAACATAACTAGTTATGTGTAAAAGTTAACTTACATAGGAAACTTAAAATAACAGTGTTGACTTGTGGTTTCACTGGGGACACCAATAGTGGCCAATAGTGTTGAAAAGTCCTGTGTATCCATCCTGATGGTGTCCCCATCCATCCTGATTTTCATTATCTGCTTCCTCCTTTTCTTCCATCATACTTACTGATGTAGCTACCTAAGAAACCCTTAAAAAAGGTTGTAATAAGTTCTGAAGCTTGTCTTAATTACGTGGGTTGTAGAGAAATTATAGTGCATTATTTCCATGGGTATAACTGTGGACAGTGGATGAGTACAGCCTGAATTACAACTACTTTGTGGGGAACAGGACTTTCATCTAAATGCAGGTAAAGTTTTCCAGGTTCCTGCTCAGTCACTGTCAAAAGCAAAGAGGAGATGGAAAGATACAAAAGAGCACCAGAGTTGTTGACTGAGCCAAAGCAAAGGGCAAAATGCTTACCTCATAAGCACAAGTGATGCATAATTCACTGTTTAAAACACTGTGGGTAAATAGCTTTTGCTTTTGTTTACAGCCTCAGCCATACACGCAACCAACCATGTGCACCCAGAAACACACTGTCCGTTGGACAGAGAGTGCTGCTAAAGAGTCCAGAGCTCCACCCTGCAGACCCTCCTCAGGGATCAACAGAGAATCAAAATGAACGAGCGCCATCACTCCAACAGTTTGAGGGAAAAGTATCAGGTCAGAGACGAGGGTCTATTTTTGCTCCTGTGACGCTGCCAGACAGTATTTCATATAGCCACACACAGTAGGGCTGGAGGTATGGTCCATGAAAAATGTATGTGGCTGTAACTCTGCAGGCTGACAGCGCTACATGCTGCTGCTCGCCAGGACGAAGGAGACGAAGGCAGCCGGCTCGGTCACTGTGTTCCCTTCCTTCTCTGAACAATTAAGCCTTTAATGAGGCAAATAATCTGATCTGGTCCAATCACATCTCATTTATGCATCTAATGCGTTTTTCTTTGTGTTGCACAAATCATATTGAAGAGTTTTTGTTCTAATGTGGCTTGTCGCTGATATATATTTAACAAGCCAGCAGCTTTCAGCTGTGGGACCATTAAAGCTTTATGTAATCTAATCTACTGCAATATACAGTGAAGCAATGGGACCAAGGGACCGCTGACTCTCGGACTCAATCAGACGCTGCAGCTTCAGGAGGAGACTGTCAGTTTGATTCATTTGCTTTGGTAAAATAACATTCCACACCTGGGTGTTTTATAGATAAAATGCAAAGGTTTTGTGCTACAAAATCAATTTGATACTGATATAACATTTCTATATAGCTTGTGTTATGCAAGTGTTTAAAGCCACTGATGATGTTTGAGCCTTCATGTGACACCGTAAAACTCTCTATCTTTAAAACTGCGAACACAGCTGGGAATTCTGTTGATGTACGATATTTTGGCATCCATCAATCAGTCCCCGTCACAAGATCTCCGAGGTGAATAGACACAAGGTCAGCTAGACACAGCTGGATGTTTGATAAAGTATCTCCTTGTTCTGCCCCGCCTTCTGTCTGTCTGTCTCCATCCCGGCGGAGCCGTCAGGGCTGTTAATAATTGAACATGTGCCGGGAAAAAAGATGGAGGGGGAAAAAACAGCCTTTTCAAAGTGCTTCTCTGCTTTTTTCATGCCCTCTCTCTCTCTCTCTCTCTCTCTCTCTCTCTCTCCCTCTATGTGCGTGTGTTTTTGTCTGCTATGCCTGGTGCACAGATGCACTTTAAAATATTTATGTTGACATTTTACATTTTAGCCATTTTGGCTGATGCTGTAATTCAGAGCTCTGAACAATGGGTGAAACAGCAGAACGAGCTTCAGTTCATAGATCGGCTACATTACAGGTGATTCACACAGAGGAGATGAGGCCTGGTGTTATTAAGGAGAAAAATCCATCATTTCATAGGTGTTTATAATTTATAGACACGAGACAGTTCCTCTGATGATTTTACATAAGTTAATAAGTTCAGCACAACCTCTGAGATAGAGGAAAAGATAAGCGTATATACTGTGTGAACACAGACTCAATTCATTTGATGAAATGTGTTAAATTATTCCCTTTTTATCCTTTCCCTCTTCTCTGTTTTTGGAAATGGATATGAAGTTTCAAAATGGCACCAAACCAAGACTAATCATATCCAGTGCCATGCTGAAATCATGCCCACTTGTTGACAGCGTTCCTGACGCTCTGTTGTCAGTGGCGACAGCACTGATGCGTCTTGCTGCCACAGTACATTTACCAGCCTTTAACACTAAAACAATCACTGAAGTGAATATAAATAAACACTGCAGCATCTGGCTCTTTAGCCTGGTGCTCTGACTGCATTAATCCTCCCGGTGTCATAATCTGCTGTGGTATTGATCAGCCATTGATTGCATATCTCTTTGCTGTGGAGCAGCTTCCTGTTGCGACACACACACACACGCACACACACAGCACAGCTCCGTCTTCTTGTTTCCTGTTATATTGATTGTGACCTTTCCTCCTTTGTCTGAATCATTCATCATTTACTAACATTTCAACTAATCTATTGACAATTGTTCTTCATTTCACTCTCAAATCAAATCTCATCTATTCCCACATACACAAACATGAACAGTGCAACATGAAATTCTTTAACAATGACATGTTTTACCTTTTAGTCTCCCTGATGCAGATTACTTTGCTTTATATGCTGAGTATAACATTTGTCCCCGATTGGATAATCACTGGTCACCTGTGACTTTAAATCTTCTTATCTCACCATTCAATATTATATATAATCACTGCATCTCTGCTTATCGTGCACTCCCTCCATCTCCATCACTGTTTCCTGTAACACTCACAGTGAGCTAAGCTTTACCCTCAGGAAATCATCAGATTGGACATGCATTTAATTGATATTTTTTCTGCTTACAGATTACATTCATTTGCTATTAAAACAAAAGAAAAGCCCAAGTGTCCTAAATATAGCAGGTGTTTAGTATGCATTGTGCTTCAGTCTGGATGCAAACTAAAAAAAACAACTTTGATTTGATATTTCCCATAATGCAGTGCACAAAGGTGCCTTCAGCTAGAATAAACTGAAACAAAATATGGATGTTGTTGACCAGGAACAAAAACTGCAATTCAATCAGTAGAAAAACATTTAGATTTCAGTCCTGCATCCATCCATCATCAATCCATCAACTTCTTTGAGACATTTCTTGAGCCAAATGATCCTGCTGTCTCACTTTGTGAGTCCCAGTAACACAAACCAAACACCAGCAGCGTGCTCATGTTAGCTCAGCAAGGCACTCTCAGCTGGCCTTTGGAGTAAAGACACTACAGTGTCCTAGTAACCTAAATTGTGAGAGAAATCTGTTGATTATTACTTCATTTAGATCCACAAGAACACACTTGCATTTTCAGTTATCTCACTCCTCCCAGCTTGTTTCCGGTCTGATCATTATTACACAACAAACAGGCTCATTTGATGCTACCAGCTGTGGCTGCTGGATGATTTGAAAATGGCACAAAAACAAAAATTATATTTATGCATCATCATGTTGTGCTGGTGACATATTGTCAATAAGCTTTTCATTATTTCCCATCAGTTTTTTGAATGTTTCACATCACACCGTAACTCTTTTTCCTCTTTCTTCCTCCTCTGTCCATCCATCCCACTCCCACTGAACACCACCTCCTTTTTAACATTTTTCATAGACAGACACACACACACACACACACACACACACTGTAGTCGAGCTGACATAACACAAGGTCCGGCCGTCCCCATCCCCCACCTGCGGCCCTGCTGGCTGTCACCCGTCTTGACTGACGGCTGCTGTAAGGCCTGAACTGCCAGGCTCAGCCCGTGGAGAGATTAAAGTCAGCAGGGAAAGAGGATTTACTCTCCACTGTTTTCCCTCCTCTCTCACACACACACACACTCCTCTATCTATATCTCCTCTCACGCTTTCTTTGTTTCACTTCATGATTTCCTATCCATGGCTGTATACAGTCTATGTCCAGGAACCAGAATAAGGTACAAATATCACAGAAAAGTCCGTTTTTCTCATGTGTAGCTGACTGATGTAACGCAGCAGTAATTCTGTTACAGCTGGTGTCAGGTGAGTCAGGTGAGGGCTAATCTTCAGTGAGGACTTGTTCGTTAGCATGAGAAGCCATGGTGGTGGAAATCTTATCAGTTACACTGTCATTACGTCAATAAAGATTATGACGAAAACATTATTACTGTCAAGGGATGTGGAGAAATGTGGAGCGAGAACACAACAGCTACAATCGTTTCCATCCAAAATGAGTAACAGATCCAAGCGTGATGGGAGAACATTGACTTAAATGGAGACATTAAAAGGGCACCAATGAATTATTGATCAAAATATTAAAAGCATTAATCCTAAAAGCTAAAAGGAGATGCGGAAACAGGATGAGAGGAGGTTTGGAAAGAGCGAGGGCATGACTTCACCAAACAAAAAGAGGTACACTTAGAGCCTGAACCACTGAATACTACATGTTATTGTGACCAAAAGAAGATGGAAATTGTTTTATAATACTCTCCTCCATTCCCATTCTCCATTCCTACAAAACGATGTTGTACAGAGACTACCATTTGCTGTGGAGATCATCTGAACTAACTTTGTTTCATGTCATGTGTATGAATAGGGTGCAGCAGAACAGAGCAGCATACAGTTGTTGGCAAAGAGCTCCAAAAGGGGACTGGATTAGCACTGTCATAGGCTGACATGATTAACACACAGCTACACAGAAGAATCCAACCACAAGCTATTTCAGGCAACAAAGAAAAAACTGTCAGAGCACACAAATGGAAAATTCCACTCGGAAAACCAAGAAAACACCCTGTTGAAAATTTAGCATTAGTTGTATGAAGTGGAGCCTTGTTGAGATGAAGAAGACGGTGTTTTACTTTGAAACTATAATAAATCACCTGTTGGGTTGTTGGAATGAAGTTTGTACATTATTATGAAAACTATTTATTACATATGGTGCCATATGTGGTTAAGCTGCAACAACACAGCTGCCACCGGGACTAACATACATCAGTATTTTTTCCAGACATATTATAAAATTAAAACTATAAGAAAAAAACTAAAAGAAATGAAGAAAGACTCTATATGACTATCATTACAATACACTAAACAATCATTCATTAATTTAACCAATGGAGCCAATCCCATTCAGGACCCTGGACAGGTCGCCAGACCATCACAGTGCAGACACAGAGAGGCGGACAACATTCCTGCTCTCATTCACCCCTATGGGCAATTTAGAGTCACCAATTAAATCTTATCCAGAGGACCCTGAGAGAGCCCACACTGACACGGAGAGAACATGAAAAACTCCACACTTAAGAGCAGCAGGCCGGATTCAAACCTGCGACCCTCTTGCCTCAGAGGCTGTGTAGTCCACTGACCAATCACACACCAAAGAAATTAACTGACAATGTCCTCCACCATTCCTGAAAACACCAGGACTCACAACAACTGTGAACTGTGAACTTACAGGAAAATTCCACTTACTTACTTTCCCCCGCAAACTTTTATCCTTAATCTGTTAGCAATATATGCTAAGGTTAGCACAACAATGAGACTGGTGTGCGAGTCAGTCACACTATGGCGATGCAGCTAATGGAAGTAATTAAAACACAAGTTTTATTTTATATTATTATGTTTTGTCAGTTACATAGCATAAGAGAGGCGCTTTCGTTTTTTCCCCACAGTACCAAACTTGTATGAACTGAACCGCGACTTTTGCTACATTCCATCAGTAAATTTATCTCCTTTGTACGGATTAATGAAAAACACCTGCAGGAAGATTTAATGCAACCTGGATAAAGGATGCATTTCAAAAAAGAGAGTTTCTTCAATGTCCTCCACTGCATGCAGGACCATTTCAAGAGAGATGCAGGATAAAAAGGATGAAGTCACACTTGTTTATCATCCGTCACTGTAGCAGACTGTCAGGCACTTGAGATAAACTGCCTCGACTCTGAACCAAAAGGACTGCTATCAATCAAGCTCCGTGTTCAGTTGAGATAAACAGTGTTTGTGAGGGAAATAGGACATCAGGACGCTCTGGTCGCACGGAAATTCACAGTCCAGGAAAACCAGGTCAGCTTGTCAGTTGTTCAGTTGTATTTTTCTCACGGGTTTATAGAAGCACTAACCTAAATCTGGGGGGATTTTTAGGATCGCTGGTGCACTTTTCTCTCCGTTCCATGAATTTGTTTTTACGGATTAGTTGGAGAGGCCGTGGGCGCAGTGTAACTGGAAATTAGCACTGCTATTTCTGTAATGCTCCTTTTCTTTGAGCAATTGCAAGGGAAGCTGGTAGTGTATAATTAATAATAGCACAAAAGTGAACTCTGGGCCTCCAGTGGGTTTCTCCAGCAGCAACAAATTAACCCTACAGGAATAACATGCATGAAGGAGCAGCAATGGGCAGCTGAAAAGATTTCCTCTTGCACATCTTACCTCAGCAACTACACAGACACACTGAGGTATGAGAGGTGGTAGTCAGGATTTTAAATGAAGACAGGGCAGAACGGTCTTTAAAGAACATTTAATAACCTCTTATTCCCCTTTTCCCTCTTCTATTGGCACCAGACTTGACCTCCTATCTTCCATCTTTCCTATCTCTCCTTCTGAAAATTAGTACAAGAGTAGGTCAAGCAGACTACGGCTTAAAACTTTACTATAATGGCTTAATAATAAGCTCTGTAATTATAACAGACATGCCACCAACACCTACGTTCTCCCTTCTGTCCACTGAAACTTAAAGTGAAGGAGGCTGCAGACTGAATGCAAGAACAAGTTTTAACACTTTTCTACACTCCAAAAATTAAAACATCACACATGGAAAACTGGTTGAAGAGGGAGCAGCAGCAGGACAGACAAGAGTGTGTGTTTGTGTGTGTGCAGTGAGGATATAGGTGTGGTGTGGTGAGTCGCAGGGTCCAACATTTTACTACATCAAAGCAGAACCGTGTTTCATAATTCACTAGGTAGAGGCAGGTCAGCATTATTAATGCAGCAGCAGTGTGTGTGTGTGTGTGTGTGTATGTCACACACATGTCACCCATGTGACAGCCTGAGTACATACATAGCACACAGTGTGTGATTAAAGGTACATGTGTGTTTTAGCACACACCTGCACATGGGTTTCCAGTAGGCGTTGTCCTGTTTTTGGGTTAGGGTAACTCAGCTCTCCTTTATTAGTGCAGCAGTTGGTCTCAGTCTCAGCACCACACTAAATTATTGAATACTACGACTGTGACAATTTGGCATCCCAACTTGATTTAACAGAAGAAGTGCACCTTAAAAAGAAATAAGGCCGAGTGGTCACAAAGATGCCAGGGGTTTGTTGGGATTACACAGTTTACTCAATCAATGCATAGTAACGCACCGCATTTAACGTTCAGTAACGGTAACATCGTTGTAACGACGGAAACAGTAATTAGTTAGATTACCCCGTTACTGGAAACGGCGTTACCAAACGGCATTATTACAAACACTGGTTGTGTAATACTGCCGGTGCTTGGTTAACAGTTATCCAGCTGTTGTTAAGATGGATACTTACACACTATCACATGTAAACACACACACACGTACTCTTATATTCAGTGATGTTCTGTCAGCCTGTCAGGTGACTCTAACCTGCCTCGTCAGGACCAAGCAGAGCAATATTTTTATAATCAAAACCTGTCATAGAGACGCAGGAGGATAAAGTACCTGCTGACACGACAAATATCGCATCATCCAACCTTCATAATATATTGAATACATCCACACAACAGTGAAGATCAGGGTTTCTGCAGTGTATCACTTCCTGTAGCTCGTGTTGCTTACAGAGGTTGACTGGTCTATATATGTACTTCACTCACTGAATACATTTCATTTCAACCCTATCCCAAATACATTGTGGAGAGAAATGTAATCACGGCAAAGGCTCTTGTTTTGAAAAAGACATTTTTGTACGGCTGTGCAGTACTTTGACCCCAGAGTCTGGAGTTCTTTTCTGTGGTTAGATTTAGAAACAACAATACTTAAGTCAAGGTAAGAAAAAAATCGTGGTTGTGCATAAAAGTCACCTCTTCACTGTCAAAATATTTTCTGTTGTGATCTCAGAATTAACAGCAGAGTCGGTTTTTCTGTCTAGTATCTCTCAATATAGTAACCTACTGGGGTGCTGCCATGTTTGTTATTTAGATCCGACAAACCTGGTGTTTCTACAGAATATATATAGTTTTTTTGAGACTGATGCTGATACTATTTAAGAGGGGAAAACTCATTGATAACAGATATGTTGGCCAATAAACTATTTTTTTTTACCTTTTTTATGTGGAGTGTGCACTGCTTTTTCAGAAAATTTACCCAGAGTGCTACTTTCTCAAACATAATAATAATCATATTTAACATTATTATACATTATGCAACAATGTATTACATTGGCATCCAATTCTATAAATGATAACTGAGAAAATAATGAATAAATAGCTACATAAACATTATTACTAGTCAGTCAACTACTGACAATCTTTAAAAAATAATAAAAAAAATGAATAGCAACATTGTAATATATTGTGTAAATAAGGTTTACATAACGGCACATATCTGACAGCATGTACATTTTTGATGATAATATCAGTCAACCAACATGTCTAGCTCTAGTGAAACATCCAGTAACACGTGTTGCACACAGGCAGGTAAACAATGAGCTGTTTTTCACAGTTATTTAGCGCAGTTTGCATCTGCTAGTGAGTAAAACTTTATTTATACAACACATCGGACTCCAGTACAAATGAAAGAAGGGTTTTCCACCACGGGTAAGATGTGGGCTGAGAGAGGCTGAAGCACTGTGGCTCTGACCTTTACACTGCTGCTGGTTGTTTGCTGTTTCAGAGATTTATTACTCTATTGTTAGAATAGGACATTTATTATTAGAAAATATTAATTTAGTCATAGACTTCACCTCCATTACAAGCAAGTAAATATTTTAATATACACACAAACCACCAGTGCACACATACTGTAGCTCCATGCTGACCTATAAGCAGTACACACATATGCCAAGACGTGACCGGGCCAGGGAGCATGATGGGAGCCTGAGGGCTAAACTATTCAGACAGAACACCCACCACTTCATGCCTGACTGCTAATATACTATACATGCAACAACAGCCACACACACGTACACAAATGCATGGACTGAAGAGTGCTCCAACGTGCTTTTTTCCGTCTGACACACAGAGTTCTAATATTAGAATGAAAATGAAACATTATGGCTTTGAAAATGTCTCGGCACAGGACAGCACTGAGACTGGATCTGCATGGTGTGCAGTCATTTCATTTCATTGTGGCCAGTCATGGTCCTGGCTGGATTAGAAAAAGAAATTCTGGAAGCATAAAAACACAATTTACTCACATTCTTTATCCCATGAAAACAAGGCAAATATATATATTATATATATAAATATATTATATGATATATTGTGCACATGAGAGGACCAGTATTTGAAATATGAAGATAACTGAATAAAAAGACTCTTTAGCTGCAAGAGCAGCATTAGCATATGATGCATTTCACAATTTATCACCACGGTATTAAAAAGATTTTCACGTAAAGATCTTTTTTCAAATTTTCATGTGAACAAAATGTACTGGAGCCAGGGCTGTGAGTCCCTTTACTGGGATGTCAGAGGAAGCTTTACCATCGAGCCCCTGAGTTCCATCCAGGATGACCACAGTGGTTGAATGTGAATGTAACAAGGTAGAAAAGCTCATACAGAGCTGGTTTTCTGCCCACAGCAACGCCTGCCGGGGCAATATGGCCTCGCCGAATTAAAACATTCCCTATGGAGAGTCAGGAAGGACACACAGAGGGAGATCTGCTGTGGAAAATCACAGAGGAAATTGGGAGGATAAATGCCCGAGCGTGTTGTTTTTGCAGTATTTTCAAGTGAAATGCCACCAACGAGGACATCTTAGATGTTATAATTCCCAAAACACTGCCCTGTAATTCTCTAAAAATTTTGCACACGTAATCACAACCCCTCTGGGCTCATTTACTGGCAAGAATTCCCTGTAACGCTATGATTCGCACAGCAGCTGCCACTCAGCGACTGAGCAAAGAGGTATGAGGTCACAACCTGACCACCTGGCAGCGACTGTAAAAACACAACATTTAAGATGCACCGCTCTGATTTGAACACCTTCACCGTGACGGAGGATTACGAGACGCCAAAAGACAAATGGTTCCCAGCATCAGCCATTTTTTTTTGTCTCAGCTGAGCAGGGATGATGGAGCAGATTGTATTGCTACGTTATATAATCCAAAGGAGGACAGGCAGACGGAAAGCCGTGGCGGGCGGGATTGAGACGAGCAGATTAACCATAGAAATGGACGGAAGGGAAGACAGACATGTGCAGAGGTGGACCGGTCCGTCAGGAAGCAAGAAAATAAACCCTAAACTACACATTCAGAAGAAGAGATCCTTTCAGTAGATTCTTTATAATAAAAAAAATGCATCCAGCATCTGCGGCCACCTACAGACACCTTCTTCAAATGTTATGATGTGTCAACATCAATAAATCAGAGCGAATGATGTGCAGGCACACAGACACGCAGGCAGGGAAACATGGTGGTGTGGGACGTTACAGGAGATTCAAAGCAATCATCTGTGGCCTGCAGGGATAATCACTGCAAAGCCCCACTGTCCCATTCACTGAGGATAAAAACCCACTGGATTAATCTGTAGGCCTACAGAATACACACACACACAGACACACACACACACTACCAGAGATGCCTCACAACACTTACATAACACATGCACCACTCTCCCTCTCGCTCTCTTTTACTTTCCCTCCCTCATACATGCTTTCCCTTTTCTTTAACGTTCACAGCCTCGCTCTCACTTTATGCTCCTGCTAACACACACACACAACCTAGAGTGCACACAAACACGCACTCGCCGCCACCCCCTCCTGCCCAATGTTTCTTCTCCTCTCTCCTCCTCGTACACATTCGAATGGACAACTGTCAACATGCTGCTCTTACCATGCTGTTCATTTCTACACTCACACTTTCCGACAGGCGCCTATAGTGCAGTATTAAAATAGATATAGATACATATATGCATACATTTATATGATAAAAAGGATGAAGTAAGACATGTAAGAGCTATTGCTTATTGCCCACAGGGTACTGCATCTGCAGACAAACAGACAATATTTCTAGTGTTTTCCCAGTTTGTGGGAGACTGTGGTGCACATATCTGGAGGGGTGTTACGTATTTAATTAAAAATCTGCAATTTCACAAATCAGTTTGGACAATTATTATTACTATATTTGTGTGCAAAATTCTGGATAAACTACAGCAGATAATAAATAAACAACAACCCGCGAAACTTAAAAACAAAAGTTGTTAAAGAGGTCCACTGGTGACCAACAGCAACTCTCAGATCTGGGAAAAGCCATTTAGTTAGTTTTGATTCTCTCCACATTGATTATATGTTGACTCGGCTTAAGTGGTGCTCAAAACGCCTTTGGTGCTGCGCTTAAAACTTACAATTGTAGGGAAAACAATTTGGAACTTTGTACCCCTAAAAGGACAAGATGTTGCTGAGCATTCCCTACAGACGGCAGCTCCTGTGCCACAGGAATCAGGTTCCTACAGATCTGCCATGTCATCCGGATCAATAAGAGGGGATACACATATCACAGTTTCAAACATCTGAAATGACACGTTTTGTCGATAGAGTGTCAGGATCAGGATACAGAGTCTGTCTCTGTGATGGTCAGCACAAGAAACTATGATCACATCCCTCTAAATGATTGTTCACTGGATGATACAGTACAAGTGTTTCAGGTGCCCTGTGGAGTTCTTTTGTAAACAAACAAGTTGGTCTCTGTGATGGCGAGAATCTGGGTGATAATGCACGTATCATGATACCGATATTTTGATGTTTCAATATATTCTGATATATTCCGATACTGTAAAGCTATATATCTCAATTTTTCAAAGTATTACCAAATGCAGAAAATATTAGAAAAACAACATCACAGCACCACTCGGGCTACTAAGAATCTGTGCATCTGAAATATTCATTTAAAATCATCACAGTATTTTTCAGAATCAATACAGAATCACAAAACATAATATCAAAAACCTCATGTTTATGTTTCAAGTTCTTAGCAACACCTAATTGTGTCTGCTGGTCCACACTGCTGCACTGCAACTTTCCCTGATGACCATCCAACATGATGGAAAACAGGGAATTGATTATCTGCACACAGATATCAAGACAGAAGTAGAAGTCAAAAGTCTAGAATCATCAGTCCTGAAGTTTCTTTTGTTTTTGTGAAGTCAAGCCTAAAAGACATGAGCCTCAAATCCACACCTCTGCAAGAATGTCTAAACTCTAAGTACGCACTGTGTGGGTGAGACCAAAACATCCTGCAGGGCTTCTTAAAACATCTGCTCCTCCCAGAGAAGATGGAATTAACTTAAGATGACAAACGACAAGTCTCTTTGGATGAAAGACGTGCCATCCAAACATTACGTTTTAAAAGTGCATGTCCAAGACAAATGTGTATATAAAAATCCCAAGGGGTAGGAAAGGCAGCCGCTGCCAAGAATGGACTGAATGTGATCTCTCTGCTCATTTTATTGCTGAAACCTAATAAGTGAGCAACAGGCACTGACAAGAAGATTGTGATCACAGTGCATTCTTGGATATTACTGCTTTTCTACCATCTGGCACTTTTGTCGCAGATTACATTGAAATTCGAGAGTGCAAAAAGAACAAGATGAATACATAACAAGGGGAATAAATTAAAGTGTGTGTCTGTGAAAGGGATAAGAGGAGACGTGTGTTGCTGTTTGTGTGTTTTTGACAGATGTAGCAGGAGGCTGGTGGTAATTTCTCACCATCCTGTGGGCAGGGTGATGGATTGGTGAGTGATGGGTGCTGCTGAGGGAGTTGAGAGGGGGAGGACGGGGGAGCAGGGTTGTGACAGTGGAGAGAGGAAACATTTTCCCAGCAGGAAACTGGTTATTTAAGCACCCCAGATGCATGTTCATGTACAGAGAACCAGAAGAAGAAAACAGCTGTTTCACCTGTGGTGTTGTGGTCTAACTTCTTAACAAAATAATTTCTACTGAACTGCAGCAGAGATGCAAGACTTGTCTTCGCAGAGAAATGTTTAAAAGGTCAAACCAGGTAGGATGTGGTCGAGTTGGCCCAGGTATCAGCGTGTGTTGAGTGCTTCACAGTTGTTTCCTAATTAATGAATCTATCTGTTTACTTCTGCTAACAAGAAACACCACAGGCTGCCAAACAAAGACAACACACACACGTGTTGATCTACTTAAGAGTCGGCCTGAGCTCTTTGTCCTCGCTGACTCTAACACAGATACGGTGGCAGGACAACAAAGAAAGAGGGCCAAAAGTTTGTATAATTCTTTTTTCCTGGAATGTAGGTGCAATTAATTTATAAAATAAAATCATTATTGTAATGATTCTGAAGTGAAAAATAAACAATAAGCAATCATTCACCTATTTTCAGTTGTTTCTAAGTCATTCAACAACTTCACAACATGATGATGCAGTTTCTGATTACTTTATTTCTAAGAATATATTATGAAATGTGCCTTTTTTTTCTTTTTAGGGAGAGAAAGTGCGCTTCACTGAGTCAGAGCTGTAATTATCTGTTCCTGTATCCCGGCATGGAGACACAGGAACAACACAGTTGCCAAACTCTTGGTGTGCCAAACAACAACAGTGCTTTTGGCCTGCTTAGTGTTTCCACCACGAAGTACACACCTCTTCTCACATTGATAGATAGATAGATGTAGCAGGTATTTTTTCGCTCATAAAGTGTCCTGTCTGGTTGCACAACCAGATAAAACTTCTACGCAGCAGCGAGAAACACAGGCTGGCACATTACCCATAACTGTTTAAGGAAAACGGAGACTTTTCACCCCAGCTCTGGTTTGTCCTCGTGCCTGTGCCGGCTGCTCAGCCTCCTGCTCCGGAGCTGTCCGCGGTGCTGAACATCGAGGCTTTAAACCGCGAGTTAAACCCTCCGCTTCTGTACGACCATTTAGAAACACGGGGAACAACTTCATGTGGGCTGCTTTATCCTTTAATTTAATCCTTACAACAAACAACTACTTTAATCCTGTAATATATTTAAGACGGAAGCTCCGCTTCAAACAGGGACGAAGAAAATGCCAAAAACTTGGATCCTTTCAGCTGTATAGACAGACGCTACAGCCACATATTTCCTCTAGATATGACTTCACGGGCTTTGTAAAACTAGTCCGTGTGGAACAAATCACAAAGATAATAGCTACCGTAAACAGACAGTGTAACAGCTGCTGGTGAAAACTTTACCAAGACAGCCACATAACTAGAAAATAAGCTGTAACACACGGCACATTTTAGGAATAATTCAAAAGTAATGTACTGTTTTTATCAGTGGAACTGAATGAGTAAAATAATAGTAATTTAAAAAAATGTCAAACCTACCTCGTTGAGTTTCTTCTGCTCTTATTCTTCTTTATTTTGCTATAATTGTTTCGCTTCTGGATGAAAATGTCCGTCCGTGCTGCCGCTTCACTCAGTGGGACTGTCCCCGGTGAAACACACCGCCCTCCTCCACCATAGGTGTAAAGCCAGGCGGAGGACGAAATCATTCACTTCCTGTTGATGTTTTACAAAATAAAACCAACAAAGGTACAGTATCCCCCTTACAAGGTAACATTACTTTTAAAAATATCTCTGAGGTAGTTTTGGTCGCTACAGCAGCATGTTTGACGGTGTAAAACCACATATCCTCCATGTTGACTTTATCCACCAGTTCCGTTTCTAGTAGCAAAACTCCCGCCTAACTGAAATGTCTATTTGATTAACTCTTAATTAACTGGAAGTTAACCCAACTCAACACCTCCTCGGGTAGCCTATATTGTTAAAAAGCAAGGAAACGTTCGTGAATATTCTAAGAAACTGAAGACTAAACAGAAACACCTGAACAGCTCTAAGACATCCAGAGAAAGAAACTGTCCCTCAACAACAACAGTCCCTCTTAACAGTAGTTCCGGGTTGCTTGGTCCAGGTTACTTAAAAAAAACATATTTAATCATTAACAAACCTATAGTTTTAGATTAATCATTTCATAATATAGATGGACAATTTAAAACCTCACTGTACAATTATTATTATTAATATCAATATTATTTTTCATACTATTATTATTAGTAGTAGTCGTAGTAGTAGTAGGAGGAGGAGGAGGAGGAGCAGCAGTAGTAGTAGTAGTAGTAGTAGTTGTTGTTGTTGTTGTTGCTTTTGTTGTCTTACTTGGTTACTATCATAATTTAATTTATTACGTTTTTTTTAAATTCACATCTGTGTTATTTACATTTGTCGTTTCGCTTTTAATTTGATGGTGAGGTCACTTTACTTCCTGTCTCACCTTGTGAAATTGATGCTTCTCACAAAATGGCCGCGCCCTCTGATGTCACAGGGAGTGGATATAAGGTTGTTTTATACAGGCAGCTGGACATCACTCCATGACATCTGAGAGCATGACTGCCTCAAACACTGGTCAAATAAAACAAACAAAAGAAAAAAAGGTAATAAATAATAATGACAGTGGGTTCATGTCAAATACAGCTTTAAGAATTCAAGTTTTTCGTTTTGTTTTTAATTAATTATTTATTTATCTACTAGGCTATAAATAGTCTATGGCTCAAGGGTTTTTAAAAAGATGTCCCATTCCTACATAAGTACGGAGGAAAAAAATGTTTACAAGATATTCAACCTATTTTTGGCCCACATCAACATTCCCAAAGCAATTTTATTATTTTGGGAAATTGAGATCTTGTTCTGCGAGCACAGTTATACCTGGAGACCATCTTTGCTTTTGAAAACTGGAATCTGTCTGTTTCCACATTTAATAATCAGGCATGGCTGCAGGATGATTTATGGCGATTATTGCTATCATTTATGATTTCATTTGTGGTACTTTAGTCTGACTGCTGAGAGAAACACACACACACACACACACACACACACACACACACACATATACTGGATAATAAAAGACACTTATACAAAAATAAATCATTAGTTTGAAATGTCTACAGGTGAAAGGCTACTTTTAGGAAAATTACAGAAATACAAGAAATCTTGAGATCTGCATTAAAATCTAGTTTAAGAGACTGAGTGAGAGAGTGCAGTGCTTTTTCTTTTTCATTCCTTTTTTTGCAGTCCATCCTCTTTACACATCTGACCTTCTTTCTCTGTCTGCAGAAGATAATCTGTTGGGACCCTTCAAAGGGCACAAGTTGTGCAGGCACCATCCCACATACTTTCTCTTAGTAGTCGTCATTTCCAGCACTGAGACGCTGACCTGCTGATAGATGGTGGCATTTTAAATGAAGTGTGGTGAGAACACCTTCTACCACCACTATCTTCGTTTTTATTCCAGCTCATTTTATTTCAGTTTATTCATTTGCTCTATTAGAATAAATTCTACAAAAAAACTGAACCTCAAAGCTTTCACATGATCCGACATCACACTTTATGCTCAGTCCACAGCCCCGCAAATACTGATGGCAATGAACAGCATACTAATAAAGCCTTTAATATCACAGAGTATGCAGGAAAATGTGCACGTGCTCCACATGAACAGTGTGCACAGTGCTCCAACATACATACAGGCTGTTTGAGATTCTCTTCAGCGTATGAGTATGAGTATACGTATACAGCATTTGTCCAGGGAGTCCATAACCCTTGACTTTACATAATCAAATACATGATACACTTTTTTATTTTCTTTGCACCGTGGCACGTGAATACTGTATACCATCAAACACTGTAAGAAAAAACAGAAATGAAAAAAGGATGACATGCTGCAGGGTACCAACCTGTCACATCAACTGTTGTTGCCACTTAAACCATAATATCATAAAAAATACCATCAGTGTCTGGAAATGAATTAACCTGTTTTTTCTGCACTTGAAGCCTGTGTGAAGACTGGCAGCAACACTGAAATACACTGAATGGAGGCAGACAGAGTGAAGAAATTATGTATCTGAAGTTAACATCTGGCTAAATTAGAATTTTCCAGTGAGCGCTTCCTGTGCGCCTGACACATCCATAAAAATCTGGAGCATTTAAGGCAGGAGTGACATAATCAGTTCACCTGGATAATTGTGATCAAGCATGTTCCCTCACCAGATATTTCCCAGTCCGTCTGGAAATTCAAAGACTTTTAAGTCTTCTGAAGTTTATTCAGTGAAGCTTTGTCCAAGCAGATTCAATACACAATGAACTGAATGTGATCATTTAAAAGAAATCAGAATCTTAAAGTATCTTCTTGGCCAATAGGGTGAAACCATGGAATTTAAATTTAAATTAGCTGTCTTTGCAGTATATTAATAGCCAGGGGGTTAATTATTTGTGTCCTTCTGGGCTCGAGAGGATGTCTCTACATGATTTATATCTGCAGCTCAATGTGCATATACCAACAGTCCACGTCCTGCAGAAGAGTACAGCGCTGTAAAAAGAAAAAAAGAAGTGATTCTTGTATAAGCCAGCCTGCACTGGTGAGGTCAAAGGTTAGATACACAGTGCCTTAATTATTTCTGTTACTCTGGAAAGATCATGTCAGGGAGGTTATGTCAGACGGAGGGAGACATGGTGAGGGAGAGCTTGGGGAGATGTACAGATAATACCATTTTACTCCTCTTCCACTCTTTCTGCAGCTACTTCTCACCTCACTGTCATCACGGCTGCTTTAGAAAACCAATCATTACACGGAGATTTCTTCTTTACAGCAGCACATCCATGCAGCTCTTCAGGTCTGATAAGAAACATCAAATCAGTGCTGTTTCTGATCTCTACAGGAGATGGATCAGCTCTTTCCCCGTGTGGCTCAGATCGTTACCAGGCCATCGAAGAAACCATTAAAGACCTCCCTCTCAGATTGATGATCCTGTAGCATTCAGTGTGAGCACAATGAATATCACTGGACTGTATACATCCAGTAAAACAGACATTCATTCTGCAGCAGTTTCTTTTATGTCTTACATGTGGTAAAGCTGTAACTTTGGCAGAGATAGATTTACTGAAAGTAATGAGCAGACAGGTAAAAGTGCAACAATTCTTCTGAAAAAAGCTTTATTTTTAAGCCTTGATTTAACACATCAAGCTCACCAGATGTATGTGAATGGAGAACCCACCAGTTTAATGAGACACTAACATGTGAATACAACTTTTCCAGAGAACAGTGCAGCAGGCAGGCCCATTGAAACAGGTGATCAAAAGTACAAACACAAGCATTTTGTATTCGTGATGTGACATTTCACCGTCCGTGTTATCTACAGTAGGATGAACGGCACTCAGTCAGCTGTTGCTCAGTCTATTAATCCCCCCCCCTCACACTCTGCCCCGCCTGACTCACCACAGGAAATTACTGTGGTGTTGCATGATGTTTCCAAATGCCACAGACTGACTCATCATATGAGCTCTGCTCTGCGTTACACACGGTTCAGCACAGCAATTAGTTACTGAATCCACTGGAGCATAAATAAAACCTGTGCACTTTATAAGATGATAAATGATCAGGCACATGGTTATCCATATCAGTAGGCAAATTGATTTAATGAATAATACAATCTTGTATTTATTTACTATACTGTTTGGCTTGTTAACATTGTCCCACCTCAGTCAAATTTCAAGTTTAATTTAATATTCATATATATACATACTTAATATCTACATATGGGTAGTGGAAAAAGTATTTGTATCCCTTACTTATGTAAAAGTAGTCATACCACAGTGTGAAATTACTACATTTAGTAAAATCCTGCATTCAAAGTTTACTAAAAAAAAGTACGAAAGTATCAGCATCAAAATGTACTTAAAGTATATATTCCAAATATATGATATTCTTCTGATTATTCTCAAGATAGGACTCATTTTACCTACCTAATATGCTGTTATAATGTGTAATTTAAAAAAAAAAAGTCCAATCACTTTAAATCGATCATGTTTTAAAAAGTAACTAAAGCTGGCAGCTAAATGTAGTGGAGTAAAAAGTACAATATTTGCCTCTAAAATGTAGTGAAGTAGAAGTAAAAAGTTACATAATATGGAAATACTCTAGTACAGTACAAGAACCTTAAAATTGTCCTAAAGTACAGTACTCCAGTAAATGTGCTTCCACCACTGCTACATATGATGTCCTCTAACACCCGAACATCACATGAGGAGAAATGTTGGAGAAATGTAAACGTTAAAGAAGCGGAAAGCTAAACTTAACAAGTAAACTGCTCAAATAGCTACCTGTAACTTTAGGGTTGGACAATTAAAATTGTTAACTGAAAGTAAAATGTTAATACTAAAAGGAATAAATGCCTAGCTTTAGGCCTAACTTAAAGTAGCCAAACTGAAGAAGGAAATGGACACATATTGAAATAGCAAAAGTATCAGTTAAACTGAAATAGCTAGCTAAAAGTAATAGATAAATTAAATAGAGAACTAAAATGAGCCAACACATTAATAGCTTTAAGCAAAGGTTGAATACTTGAGCTAATAGTTCGCTAAAAGTTAGAATAAAAAAGAAGCTAAAAGCAGCTCAAAGGAAAAAGAGATAACTAGATAAATAGAATTGTAAAGAGCTACAAGCTGAGGTTGAATATAGGATAATAGGTATTAGCATTAATTTAAACTTGACAACACAACATGACATTTGTAACATGACAGCTGGTGTCAATTAATGCCAACTTCATCTGACAGACCCATGAAGACACTGCTTTAATATGCTGTATGATAAACTCACTTTAAATATGTTTGACTTGGTTAAAATGTATGTCATTCATTCCAAGTCTCAAAAAAACCTTCATCATGTTTTTTATGTGTGTAACCTGCACCTTTGTTTTCTATGAACACGCAGTATAAGAATCTGTGTTATTTCATATGTGCAGTCAGCAGAGATGAGATAGTCCCAGAGGGAGGCACCAGCCTGAGAGGAGGATCATGGTCTCACAATCATCGAAACACACCATCGATCCTGGTAATGGAGCTGCTGTGCTTTCTGCTCCACAACCCTCTGTTATCAATTACATACATACATACATACATACACACACACAGACATGCACACAGCATTTAGGCTTAAAGAGAACACTCTTCTTTCAAAGCACCTTTCATTGTTCTTATTTATAGACTTGGCTCACTTAGAGATTAACTGATTCACATTTATACAACAAAACAGGGTTACAGGTAAGACAGAAGTGTTTGTAGTGCATGTTTTGATGGTGGCTGGTACTGTATGGCAGAGGAACAGGAATTAGGCAAAGCTCCCCTGGCAAGCTCGGCTCAGGGCAATTTGACGCAACAATTTCCTGTTGCCAGGATGTTTATTAGGTCTGTATCCCACATGCAGGAAAGCCAAAGGGCTCGACTGTCCTGATCTACTGACATTAACAACTATTCATAGAATTACAGTTGACATAGTCTGTAATGTTAGCTAAGAAACTGTCCAAACATATACAGTGTTAAGAATTTATATTTAAAATGACATTACAGTAAAGTGTGTTTTTCTATGGCTGAATGTTTCACGTTTCCCTGCATCCATCTGACAAACTCTTGGGTGTAAAAAAAGACACAAATTCACTCAAAGTTGTTGAAATCAGGCAACATTTACTGTCAAACGAAACACAATCAAAACTGATAAATTAGAATTGTACAACATAGTAATGAACATTAACACACAAGCATCAGTTCAACAACAGAATCACACAGTGCACTTTGTTTTCTTGGACCTTAAACTGAAAGGGCCTGCAGATGTTTAATGTCTTGCAACAATTAGTAGATTTGGGGTTTGTGCACATTTTAAACTGAGTTAATTTAGGTTTATGTAAAGATAAAAACAATCGTTTCTAACATGTTGATAATTAACATATTAATTTCTGTACCAAAACCAGTATTTCTTTTATAAAATGGAAACCTACCCAATATGATTTAGACTGTAAACTCTCACAAAAATCCAGCTCCCCTTTTTACAAATATGTGGGACAAATCCTTGGTTTGTTTGGCTGATTTTATAAACAAAATTCATAATTGTTCTCCAACAGGTCCTTGTACTTGCTGCTGAAATAATGACATATATCAAATAGATGGACATTGTTACACAATAAATTATAACCCTTCAAATTTTCTTCAGTAATCAGTAAAACACACTTTACTACAAATGTTAATACCTCGAATATGACTCCACAATCAGCGGGATGTCTGCTGCAATAAACTGTGTTAAAAATGACTGATGTCACAAAAAATGAAATTAAAAAAACAAACAAACAATCAAACAGTGCTTGTTGTTAAAAAGTGCCCATTTGTGAGTAGTTACTTCAGAGTTAATACTGTTAGTTTACTGTTCACACAGGATTATAATCCTCCCAGCTGGCTGGATTCAGGAATATTATGTCGATGTGATTCTTTGACCTAAGTTGGTTGAAACGTTGCTGAACGTGCCGACGAACATCCACACAGGCTGCTTCTCTGTGGCTCTTGGTATTGTCAATGAATTACTCACAGACCTTTAAGATCCACACAAACTGCAGGCTGCTATCTGCCAACTCCTGCAAACCACTCAACAGCTCCTGAGCAAAAGAAAGCATCTCATCCCTGGAGGTCAAAGGTCCGGAGGCAGCGACTGGAGCAGCAGTAGGCCACAAAACTCACTGTCGTCCTTCAGGGCAAACAAGGACAAAGTGTGAGCAAGATGCATGTTTAGCCGACAACCATTCCTTTGCAAATATGAAACATTTGTGTTTACAACAAGCTAATAAGAGTGAAGGGACTGGTGGCACGTTTTTTCTGACCTGCGGTGCACGCCTGCCAGTGCGGTGTCACGGAGAGGGAAGAGTTTGGGATAGATGATGGTGAACATGGTTTGACTGCAGCGGTGGCAGTGACCCAGAGGGAACTGCAGCAGGTCCAGCAGGCTCTTTGGGAGCGTGATGGGAGGCAGCAAGTTGAGGTCTAAAACACAACAATACAGGAAGTAACTCGTAACTAACACTTGTCCAATTTCCATTGATTGATGATTTAATTATTATTGCTTGGTGCATTCATTGTTGTTTAAATTCCTTCTTTTAAGTTGAGTCTATTCTACATTTATTGAAGTTTTTATACGCTTTAAACAATACGGTTTCTTTTAATATGCAGTACAAGTCAAAAGTTTGGACACACCTTCACACAGCGGGACAAATGTCTACCACTATAAATACACACAGCTCCTCACCTGTCGGCCTGTCGTGGTAGATTCGGTGCAGGGTTCTCATGGCGAGCTCCTCCAGGGGAACCACGTTATCTGTCTCTGAGCCAACAACCTTCACCTCAGCTGGAAGCCCGACCAGAGCCTCACTCAGCGCCTCACCCAGCACCTCACCCAGGTCGCCCTCCAACACCTGGGCCGACACACCGCACCTGACAGACATGGTCCTTTTAATCTCACATGCTACACTGCGTAGCTGCACTTCTTCTGTGGAATTTCCATTATATTTTTAATTTTTTCATATTTTGTTTACTTTTCAAACAACACTTAGATAAATGTCAAATTAACTGCATACAAACACCGTGATAAGCAGTTTACCCGCTGCAGCCGATGACCTTGTTGTACAAGTATGAAGGAAGGCCTTTCAGGTCCACATTGTTGTCCACAAACACAAACTGCAGCTCTCGTGATCTGCCCAGATCTGAAACACACGCAGATATTAACATTGCCTCGCTCACAATATCTACATTGCTATGGCAACGCAGAGATAAGGGGGTATTACAGACCGAGTGGCAGAAAGGTCAGCCTGTTAGCGGCCATAGAGAGCTGGTTGAGGCGATGGAGCCAGCAGAGCTGCCGGGGAATGTGGCTCAGCAGGTTGTGGTCTGCTGTCAGATTCTGCAGAGAAACGCTGCGGTGCAGCCGGTCTGGTAGAGACGTCAGCTGGTTCCTCGACACGTCCAGAGTCTCCAGGTCCTGCAGATGCCCGATCTCTGGAGTTGTCACAAAGACATGAGAGAGAGCCTGAAAGTGTCGTTCCTACTGAGATCTCTACTAGGGCTCAACAATTAAAAAATTTTTTGACTTGACTGATATTTAAAAGAGGGGATATAGGAAGGAATAATAATTTTTACATTATCTTAATTTTCATTGAAAAGCATATTTAGAATATGTAGAATGTATTGTGCAGACTAGGACACCTCTGCAGCACAACAATATCTAATTTAAAATGGTATTTTGACACATTTTGCCTTTGAACAAGTTCATTGTTAAAATGTAACATAGGGGAAGATTTTTGATGTGATAATTTGGAACTTCATATTGCTTTACAGTAATGTAGTTTCATATGCTTTCTAACAGCAGCATTATTTTTCATTTCATCTAACATTTCCAAATAGTCTCTTTTCTGCTGCAGTGTGCAGACACTGACTTACAGTGAGAGAAAAGATTCAGTCACTTGAGGACAGAAAATGCAAAAGATCTTCAGATGTCTTCAGATCAAACTGATGTCTGTCTCACAGAGTATATTAAGGCACCAGTGTGGACATCGTTATTTTTGGGTACAAACAACCATCTGACATCTTTGTTCTCCTTTATCAAAAGAACTCTGCTGAAATGTCACCATGTTTTTTTTTTATCATTGAGGTTGAAAACTCAAAACCAGACTAAAAAACATTGAATTGTTCAATTTAACAATAATTGTGTTTGTTAATCCGACAGAATATAATGAAATGAAACAAAGGCACATTCATTTTAGCTTCAGTTATGAAAACTGTGTCCATATTCTCAGTGTATTGATGACAGAGAGTACAGTGACAATGTTGTCTATTTGCTTTTGATGCTTTTGAGGCTCTGTTGCCCTCTGCTGGCAAATTCAATACATACAACTCAATTCTTGCTGGTGGTATTGATATCCCAAAGTGTAGGGCTAGAGAATTTCTTAGTAGACTAACAGTAATTGGATTTTTTTTTTTGCATAATAAAAAAGGTTAAAAAGAGTTTCTCTAGAACCATGCAAAAGCATGAATTCCTGTTTACCAGAGATGTGCTCATAACATTTTTTTACAATAAGTCATTCAGCATGAAAAAAGCATATAATGACTAATGTTACAATTTAAATGTTAATTAATTAGCTTGACTTTATACCAGGAATTTAGTACCAACGTGTTGCCATTCGTGAAAGTGGACTGTGTGGGGACACAAATATAGCCAAACAAGGGTTTTGAGGTTGTGAGTGAGTTTTGAAAAAGCTTTATGTCATTTGAACTGTGTTCTCCTTGGTCAACAAAATGAACCTGACCTTGTGTTTGAAAGAGACCATGAGGAAAAAAGGACAACATGACAGACAGCAGATTTGTTTTACCTGGAGGGAGACATTTCAGCTGGTTATTGGACAATCTCAGGTGCCGTAAAGACCTCAGTCGGCCAATCTCTGGACAGAGGAACTGGAGGGCGTTGTTGCTCAGGTCCAATGACTGCAGTCTGGCCAGGTTTCCAATAGCTGCATATCAAACCACAGTCATTATGTTGAAAAGACCAAATAAAGGCTTTGCAGCCATAAACAAGCTTGAGTCTGACTTTATCTCCAGATTTCTCTCATTTAAAGTATACTGCTTACTGGTCTTCCGTAAGTAGTTTTAAATCATGTAATATCATGTCAATATTATCAATGTGTTATCTTTATATTTGATTTTTGTGATAAAAAAATGTATGCACATTATTACACCAATACTTACCTTGAGGAATAATGACTATGTTGTTTGAGTGCAGATACCTTCAATGAAAAAAACGTGTTAAAATTTGAATTGACCAAACTATTTGATAGCTTGTTAGTTAATATTCCACAAGGCCTATATTATATGTCAGTAAAGTTATTGCAACTCTTTTCTGTTGATAACAATAGTTATGGTTATATTAGAACATAGATTTTGAATACTCACAATTCAATTAGATTTGGGAGCTTCTGAGCAAGATTGTCAGGCTGACAAAAGGGAGAAAGCCGAAATAATCAGTAAATGTCATAGGAAATAAATGTGAAAATGCCCTGCTTACTGTTGTCTCTTCTGTAGAAACTAAAGATCTTATCTCTTACTAAATAATAACATTGTTTAGTCCTGTTCTGTTTGACAATCAATACTATCAATGATGTCTGACACAGCAATATCAGCATGTACTGTGTGAATACCAGAGTTGTGAGTGAGTTCCTCTTCATGTACAGCCTCTCCAGAAACTGCAAGCCTTCATCCTTCAGCAGTTCCACAGGGAAATTATTCAGGTTTCTGTAGTTAAGAAACAGGTTTTTGTGGCGCTCCTGCTTGGCCATGAAAATGGTCTCATGGAGTTCTGTTGCCATTTCTGAGGAAAGCTCTCCCCCTCAGTAGAGGAGACTTGGCAACGCCTCCTTTCCTTATGACATAACGGATTCCTTAAAAATAAGCAAATTAATAGCGGCATTAAGAGACAGCAGCCTTTGTTTATTTGCAATTTTACAGCTGAGGACAGCCTGTCATAACTGACCGTGCAATAAAACCAGATATTGTTGTACCAGGTAATTAAGTTGCATGCCTCTGCACCATGTATAACTCAGTTAAATACAGCGGGGACATATTGGTTCATTTAAACAGGTGTCCGCCAGTCACATTAAGTTTCCCGCTGGTCATGTTACCAACAGCGCAGTTAAGCTGCTATTATCGACGAAACATAGTGCCAAAAGAAACTACAACCTGTAGGTAGTGTTTTGCTAGCGTCAGTTAGCTGACATTATGCTCGCCTGTGTTTATATTTGTCATTCCTAGCATCATTAGCATGCGCTGAGAGGCTGCCATTAGCACACTAATATCGATGACAACAAGTCGCACAGAAATAAGTTATTTACCTTAGTTGTGCAGAACCATTTTGTTCTACTTTATGTCCCACATATGTACAGCATGGCCCACCTAAAGCTGAATGTCTGTGAAAAGCTGATGCTAAGGAGTTGAGCAGCAACAGTGCTCTGTCGTAAACAACGTAATACGTCACCGCACGTCAGAGGTTACGCTCGTCTTCTTCTCCTTCTAAATCACTGCAGACAAAACACTGCTGCTGCCACCAGCTGTCACAAGATGGAACTGCATTATATGTGACGGCGTTCATGTGTTGGAGCTTGGAGGTTTACTTCATTACATTTTAGAGGGAAATATCTAACGTTTTCTCCACTACATTATGACATCTGTAGTTGCAGGTTACTTTGCTTGCAGATTAAGATTTCAGTATAAAAGTATGATCAAATAGAACATTTTTAATCCCTAAGGATTCTTTCCTAGATTGCTCCAAAAACAAAATAAAATACAGTGAAATACGAACAACACAATCGGATATGTGAATAAGATGTGCTTGAATAAGAAATATAAATAACAAATAATGATTAGTATTGAAGAGATGATTGCACACAAAAAGTAATGTTGCAATGTTGCATTTGTAAAAGTAAAAAGGTAGTACTGTAGAAGTATATGTGGCCATATTTTGTTAATGTGATGTGATGCATTGATCTTTAAGACCTACCCACCCAACAGTATATAAAATAGTTAAAAGTACCTCAATCGATAAAATGCTGCTTACATGTTTATGTATCAGTAATTGTATTCTTACTTATTTTCTATTTTTCTTATAATTTCTCTTTGTCTCTATATATTTCTATCATAAAATAGGAGAAACTGTATTTTTCTTTCCTCTGAGAGCTTGGTCAACTGCATTGATGACCCAAATCCATCCACTTAATATGCTCCGTCTGGAGGTGGATGGTGGAAACCATTCGAAGAAAATCACCACACAGAACATGCATCAACCTTTGAGAAATAACCTTTTAACAGCTGGAAAATAATGGATCATATTTTCATGCAATTTCGATTTTTTTTCTATGTATAGACTTCATCTTATTCTGCAGAGTAGTAACTTGTAACTGCAGTACTCCAGAGAGATTACACTGGATCTCCTCAGTAGCCAGGACCAGTCCTCCATTGTTACCCCCTCTGTTTTATACTGGGTTTATGGCTACTGCTTGTGCAGGTAATGATGGAGTTTGAGGCAGTCATTGTGCCACAGAATGAGACAGAACATGTAGCAATGTGGCCCCTTGTGGGCGTCGTTTGAAATGTGGCAGTGGGAGCACAAATCAAACACTTTCCAACAAAGACAAGCAGTGAAACGGTTTGCATACATTTTTATTCATCTTAAATCTTGTGTAGAAAAAAAGAATCAGAGAAACAGACATTCTCTTTTCCTTCAGCCAATATTTTTCCCCAGTACTCAGAATATATCGATTACAGGAAAAATTCTTATAACAGCATGTACAAAAGAAAACCAAAATGAAACCTCAATCTAACAGATCATTTCAATAGAAATGCAAAAGTTGGAAGGCTATGAATAACTTACACACATCAAAATCTCCGTAACAAATTGGCCATCGATGTAACAAAAAAGGGGGGAAAAGGAAATACATTTGTTCGATTTGATGTCCACTTTGTGGTGTTCCAGTGGTAAAAGTGAGGCAAAAATCAGACCACAAACACTGAAATATCCATCCTGACCGGCACCACACTGCCACAATAATCCAGTCTGGTGAAAGGACTCTCATCCCGGATCTGGAAGGAGGGACAACAGGACTAGGCACAAGGAACAGCGGCAACAGTAACTGCAGTAAAGACATGAAGAGGAAGAAATCCACGAAATATCTTCAACTTTACTCATTAATAACCAACATTAAAGAACACGCAGACTACCTGTCAGTTAATTCTTTCTCACAGACGATGGGACATTGGAAACTCCGTTAACATGTCTTAAAAAATAAATTATTTTACTGTACCAAATACTAGGGGCAATAATTATGTCATAAATGTGTGTCATGTTGAAAGTTAACCAGTGTAAACTGACCCAAACTTGACATACAATCCTCCAGAAAAGCTTTAAGCAGCCACAAGTAACAACAGACGTCTCCAAATGTCTAAAAAAAAACGTTGCACTGAGATAAACTCTCAAAATGCCGTCCTGTATATATGAGAAAAAAGTGCCTCCAGTTCCCTTCACATTAGGAGAACTGGAGGCATTTTTTCAGGACACACGCCTCAACCAGAAACAGGAATCATTTTTTCAGACAGTAACTACCGGTAATTTCTTTCTTTAAGACATCATCCATCATCCGTCCTTTTAATGACCAAAACCACAATGTGACAACACGTGTGGATTTTAAATGACCAGATCATCTTTCAGGACTGACACTTTGTGGTTGCTTCAGGATCTGCATCCAACTTTTCCTTTGAAAAAAACAAAAAACAAACTATGCATAAGGCAGTTTAACAACACAAGATGTTGTTAAAGGCATACTATGCAGGAATTGTCCCTTACTGTCTTTAAACACAACACTCAGACATGGCCCCTTTCTCCGTGTCTGCTATTTTACTAGTTTCATGCCCATATAGTGAAAACTGACATAAAACCTGCAGGCAGAAGGCGGAGTCTCTGCGGATACAGACTCCGCCACACACTTCTAGTTTCGTGTTTAAAAAGACGGATGCAGAGCGATGTGACATGAATGCGATGGGGACAGATGAGGAGGTGAGCGAGAGAGGAAAGGTGAAGGTTTGAATAACAAGGGAGGAACACGCTACAGCCGCTCACAGCAGGGCTACACGTCCTTCCTCTAACAGAGCTGCTGACAAATAAACCAGCAGCTGTTAAAGTCGACAAGAAGCCTTTGAAACCTTTGTTGATTATCCACACGATCGAGAGAAACGTTCACCAGCATTAGCCGGTTTTCCCCGTTGACCGTTGTGAGTCTGTGCCCCTCCTCCCTCTCCAGGACGGTTTGTTTTGTGGTTTGAGTTTGGCCGTATTAACAGCACTCAGTAAGATCGTCACTACAGCCGGACAACAGAGATGAGATGTTTGTTTTCTGTACATGTAAATAGATTGAGAAATAAAAGTGAGGTAGATGGATGGTTGAAGGAACAACATAACCTTCCCCCGAAATAGAAAAAAAACATCAAATATATTAGAGGGAAAAAAACTCATGGGGGATTTGTACAGTGATTTACACTTCAAAAAAAACATAAATAACCATCTGGGCTGGGAATCCAAATGTTTTGAGGTGAATGAGCCTTTACTTTCTACTCCATGTGGTCCTCTCTGATCGTACTCGTCCTCAGTAAAGTTCAATTGTGTCTCACTGAATTTAGATTTAGTATTTTTGATAGAACAGAAGAAGAGAAGAGCCTTACGAGTCCTTTTAGTGTCACCCTCAGTTTTTCTTCAAGCATTAAAAAAATCTCTGCCCTATAAGATAATTCCACTTTTTCTCAACCCAATTTAACTTCAGCAATCGTCTACAAACACGAGTTAATATGTTGAAAAAGATAAATAATGTGGATTACTCCAGCAGCATAAAGAAAACCACCCTTGATTCAAGAGAGAAGCTGATTAGCAGAAAGTGAAATTATCTGACGGACAGTTTCTTGTACGTGCCTTCAGAAAAATAAGACGTGATGGCTCGCTGCTACATTAAATTCACTCTATTTCGCATTCATTTGTACTGAAGTGTTGTTACACAGCACAGACACGCGGACCCCTGAAACTGACAAAATGTGGTAAAAGCTTATCAGATACATCAAAATATTATTGTAAGTAATTGTTAGTTAAAGTTTCAAAATCTGTTCTTTCTGGAAGACCTGAGAGGACATAATTGATTTTCTTTATCTGAAATAAATGGCTTTCTCTCCTGTGATTATGACTTCACAACAGATGTTGTCAGGACAGTCTTTCTGTAAAACAGGTGAAATCCTGGTAAAACATTTTTTAAAGTCATAAAGAGAAGAAAAAGCTATTTAGTAAATGGATTAAATTTCCCTCTCAGGGCTACAGTTTCTATCTTTTCATACCAACTAATTGCAGGTAAATGTAAAAGTATAAAGTATTAAATTTGTCTTTACGCTCCATCCTATTAAACTGACAATATTATCAATTGATGCATTCAGTCATATTTTCACTCTTCTGTTTAAGCTTTACTGGGTTTTGTCAGCACTGGGGCTCCATACAATAAGAATCATCCAACACTGGAGACCTCCCTTCTGGTTTTAGTAAGAAACACCGCTCTTGTCAAATGATCAAAGAAAATGAAATAACAGAATCAGAGAGAGGTTAACACACACAAGCGCACACACACTCACACAAACGCTTTCACACCAGGCTGGATGTCTCTGGGTATGACAGCACAAAAAAAAGGGGGGAAAAAAGAAGAAGGAAAGTAGAAAAGGATTTCACTTTTCTCTTTGACCTGAGATTTAGTTAGGACTCAGCAGCGATGCCTGACCTCTGACCTCTGAGTGCGAGCAGAGACCTTCAGACAGAGGCCGAGGCGTCCCGAGAGAACACAAGAACATTAATCATTGGTACCATCACTGTCCTATAGTCAGATGGGAGGGAGAAGTTACCGGTGTTTCACAACACAAGGCAAACTGTCGTACCTGTACGCAAACACAGAAAAGAAACCAGCTCAGATACACTTTACACAATTACAAGCATTTTAAAAAATGGACTGTAGTGGAAACGTTCGTAGATCCAACCTGAAGGAGTTTTTTTCTCTTTTTATATATAGATATCAACTATATTACAACCACAAGAGAAATAAGGAGTAGCAGCTTCTTTCTGTACATGATGAATGTGTCCAACCGTAGAAAAGTTAGAAAAGTGACACAAACCACCGGTGCGTATGTAAATGCTCTGCCCACGGAGAGATGGCGGAAATGTTGGAGACTGATGACTAGTCTAAAAAAATACCTGTTTGTATACCAGAAAGAGGACCAAGAGGTCGTGTTTGATTTCCTCTTTGTACACTTCCCTCCGCAGTCCTCGCTTTAAGGATTTTATTTCGTTTTTTGCTTCTTTAATAATTGGATTTGGCGTTTAAACCGTAACGGAACGGCACTTTGTGAGAGGATGTGGCTCAATTTCAGTTAAACTGATGCAACCACGATTCGATAAGAGTGCAGTAGCTGTAGGACTGTAGAGGGAAGTTAAAGGGACAGTTCAACCCACCTAAAAATCAAAAATACACTACTTTTCTTGCACCTGTATTGCTATGAATTAATATTGATTATTTTAGTGTGAGTGTGCTTGTATTGGAGATATCAGCCTGGAGAGACGTCTGTCTTCTCTTCTCGTATAGTTTATATGCAGGCCTGTCACAATAATTACGATATACACTTATTAAGCAGCAAAAATGATCAATGTCATGTCCAAATATCTATATGACATGCCTGTTGTGTTTATGTATGTTTGTTTACGAATGTGCCAACATTTAATCTAACATAATGCCAGCAAGGTTTTCCCAATCATTATAAAACTGTGGTGCAGCACCAAATTGTTTTTTTTTTCTATGGTTAACAAAGTTTCCAACCAATGAAGAACTGGATTGGCAGGAAAAATGTATTTTTTGTTTTGGTTGTGTGGCTTCATTTTATCTTTTATTTGGATATTTTAATACTTTTTTCCACATTCTATTTCCAATGTCTGAATATTCTTAAAAAATAAAAGTGAATTGCTCTTTGAAGGGCGTACTTGCTCTATTATGCTGTGGTCTTAAAGTAACAATAATATTGTTTAATGCCAATATGACAATATGTCATCTAACAGAAAGTAGTTCCCCTGACAGGCCTGATCCTATGCAGCAGTATAGATCCATCATATCCAGTAGAAGGCAAACATCTCTATGGCTACAACACTCTGCAGCTCACATCAAAACACTACAGGTAATATGAGCAATATGTATTTTTGATTTTGGGATGAACTGCACCTTAATGTCCCTTCGATCACAGATTATAAGAATGACGTTGAGCAGATCAAAGTGCTTTTCGTTGCTTTCTTTTTCAGTCTCGTGCGTTGGAGAATTACAGGGCAAGACTCCAGAAGAGAGATTTTGACAAAAAGTATAATTTTGGCAACAAATTTGGCAGATTTGACCCTTCTCCCTCTGGTTGTTTGTTTCAGCGGATTGGCTGTTGACCCGGCATTACGCTGACACCCAGCCTGCAGAACAACGAGACTACCGAACGACCGCCGCGGACCTCTCTGAAGTGCTTCTTCATTAGATATGCTTAACAGTTTCACCATAATGCCCGCTCAAAAGCGACCAAAGCGCCGGTCATTTATAAAGGCCTACACATTTTGTTTTCCCATTTCAAAATACATATAAAAAAGTAACAAACGACAATTTATAAAATAAGTTCAGCCATAAAGAGAGAGAGAGATCTCCCCCAAATATTTTTTTAAATTTTCTTTCTTTTACCGTTTTGTTGGTCTTCACACTCAGCAGAGGGCAGTGTCACGTCTGACAGCCAGCTGGTAGAAACCAAAACTAGAATAATATGAAAAAGGTGTGTGGAGGTACAGCAGAACATGGACTTAGTGAAAGTTTCTCCACCTTCCTGTGAGTCTTTGCCCCTCACTGAGTAGCCACACCAAGCTGGTGGACATGGTTTTGCTGTATGTGATTAAAAAAAAGAAAAGAAAAGAAAAAGACCCCACCCACTGAGACATCAGGTTCTGCAGAGGGTGCAGAAGGTGGCAGGGTTTGCGGTCTGGTGGGTGTCTCCGTCCAATCAACAGGCAGAGGACTGTGGGAGGGGCATGGCACGTTCGTTTTTGCGTCCTCCATTCATGTGCGCATATGGCGGCAGTTCGTCCAGAGATGGCCGCGCCGACCCTGACCCTGCCGCTGCCGCCGCGATGCCCGCCCCTGATAGCCCGTTGGCTGCCTGCTGGCCGGAGGGTTGCTTGTCCATGGCGGCGGTTGACGTGCAGGGAGAGGAGGGGGAGCTGGGGGCTAACGAGGGGGCGGGCGGAGCCTCTGAGCTCGGGGAAGGCGGGGTCTGTTGGGGAACTGGGGTTTGCTGTGACTGTGAGGAGGAAGGGGGCTCCAGAGGAACATCAGCCATGTTGTCCACCTTGTCCACGTGGAGCTGCGGAGCGTCGGGCGGCTTGTTGTCGGGGCTGTAGAAGAAACTGCCCTCTCTGAAAGACGGGTCCAACTCATCCTTTAGGCTGCTGATGATCTCCAAGAAGGATGGACGCATCTTAGGATTGTACTGCCAACACATTCGCATGAGCTCGAACCTACACACAGACACACACACACATACACACACAGGTTAGCTCAGTCTGCATAAACATGTCCTCCTGTAGCTGTGACTCTATCCAGAGGAACTGTGCCTTCCTACTGGCAAGCCAATATTTACTTTTGCCAAATGTTTGCTTTCTGTTGCTAAAACGGCCGTGAGTGACCCCCCTACTTCTTGTTTATGAAGCAAAGAGCTGATGATGCTTTCACCAGGGTCCAGCAGCTGGCACTGCGCCCTCTGCATCAAGCCTGACACACCAAGACGGTCACATCAAGTGCAGCACACACGCTTTATCTGACGGACACTGAGGCAGATGCAGGCATGAGATGCACTTGCTGTCAATGACAAAGCTCACGGTCTGTGCTTTAAACCAAATGTTTCTGTGACAGTTCATCTACCATTAAAAGTTGTCTTTTCAGTGCACGTTTATAATTATACATAATGATTATTCAAAATTGTTAGTTGTGCTACAGGCAAGGTGCAATCTCTGGCTCTGAAAAGTGAAGCCAATGCAGAAGTGCCTTAAACGTGCATTCTTACTAACCGCCAGCAGAGGGCGACTCTACTGGTTGCAAAAAAGAACTATTGGTATAAAATTACCTTATTCTCACTTGGTTAATTACCTCAGTAAATATTTTCCTCAGGAGTTTATGGTCTCAATATGATCTTCTTCAACGGATGTTCTAAACTATTGTCCCATTTAAAGTAAAATAGATGATACACACTTTAAGGCGGGGCTATCTTGTTATTGACAGACACGGTGTGTTCGTCTCACAACTCTGACCTTTCACAGAGGGTTTTCAGGTCAGGAAAGTTAATTGAAACATTTTGGCAGCCTAAAAATGTCTTGTTCAGTGTTCAGTTTTATTAAAAGACACTTGAACCAGTCTGCTGGCTATTCAAAATGCCAATTTTGCTGTTAGAGAAATCTCTCATCAACAGAAATTTGCTTGAAGAAATCATCGTCATTATTCTCAGAGCAAAGCCTTCACATTTGTTCTCCTCATGACTTCACCATCTGATGCTTCCTCCGTGTGGTTTGTGGCCAAATTTGTTCTCCATGCTAACAACTCTTTTGATGTGGATTTATACTTGGGCTGTTTCATATTAAGAACAAACACATCACAGAGCACGCGAGAGTTCACTGTGCCAACAGACGGGTCATGAAAGCAATCAGCAATGTGGTACGGAAATCCCAGTGGCCGCAAGCTGAAGGGCAGAAGCACTGCTTCACCGTTTGTGTGAGTAAACTTCTGATTATACTAGCAAAGACGAGGAAAACATGGAAGACAGGAAGACGACGGCTCGTCCATAGAAATGTGTGAAATCTGCAGATTGTTTGCGAGTCTTACAACATGTCGGGACAGTTCTGAGGTTTCTCCAGCAGCCCTCCCTCCATGACGAAGCGGAGCACCTGCTCATTGGACAGGCCTTGGTAGGGCTGTTCTGACAGAGTGGCAATTTCCCACAGCACAACCCCGAACGACCTACACAGAGGAAGAGAGGGAGGGGGCTCAATCAGTGTGTTATCATTACCACTGAACACATTGTTGGAAGGAGTGAACACAGGAAATGAAACCATGTGAGTTTGTTTCTGTTTGTGTGCTTCTTCTTACCAGACGTCAGAGTTAGTGGTGAAGACTCCATCCTTCAGAGACTCGGGAGACATCCAGCGCACAGGGAGCAAACCCTTACCACCTTTGCGGTAGTAATCCGTCTCATAGATGTCTCTGGTCATGCCAAAGTCTACAGACGCACACAGATACACAAACATGATACATAAAACGGCAATTAAACTACACAGTTATGATGGTTCTGGCTGGTTGTTGTTGCTGTGTTATGTGGGTCCATATTCCACAAGAGGGCGCTCTTTACTGAGATTATCAACCTAAACATATCACTACAGTAGACATAATCCCTTAGACATTACTATTAACTGGTATTACAGACATTTGAATTGCCATTGTTTCCATAATGGTCTTGATGGTGGCCTCAATCTCTCCACACTAAATGAGGTTACACAATCTAAATGGGTTGGATCGTATTCTCTGAGGAAATACATCTGGAAATTAGATGTTTATTTGCATCACATTTCCACTGAAGATGTGATTTCATCATTTGTACTTGACAACCCCACTACCTGTCACCTCTGGTCTGACGCTGACAGTGACCTCTGACCTCAGAGTTCTTTACCTCCTATCTTAACAGTGAAGTCCTCGGCCACCATGCAGTTCCTGGCTGCCAGATCTCTGTGGACAAACTTGTTGGCGTTGAGGTAAGCCATGCCGTCAGCGATCTGCCCGGCCATCTGAAGCATCTTCTTCAGAGGAGGGAGGGACAGACTGGACCACTGTTGCTGGATGAGGACAGATGGGAGAGAGTAAGTTCTCAGAAGAAGAACAAGCCTCTTTAGCTGAGCCACAGGTTCTCAGTTCAAAGTTCATTATCTTGACCAGGCATAAGGCCGGAGGGCACCATGTGTTCGGTCATGTGGGTCTGTCAGCAGCTAATCCTGCAGAGGCTAATACCTTTGGGGAATATCTATGACTGTCTGCTCAAGGACCTCTTGCAGTTGCAGTGACTCAAAAACTAAACTGACTGTTTTATATGGTCATTGACAGCTGACTACTCACTCCTCTTAAATGGTTGTTAGAGGCTGCAACTGATCAACATCTGCGTCTGTTTCATAATAAAAGGCATTTAAATAAAGCAAATAAAGCAATAAAGATTAACTGAGCCCTTTGTCAGCCATTTTTTTTACCTTTGCCCTGGCTCAAAAACTGACATCCTTGGAAAAGTTTGGTCTTATTCTGAACCAGAGAATCTGCAGATTAATTCCATACCTGATATGTTATGATTTGTAATGATTTACAGTATTTTTTAATCTCGAAATAAAGGTATTCACTTTCACACATTTAGTTTCTAAGACAACAGCTGGATATAACTTTCAAGTCAGCTTTGAAAAACTGAAAAATCCACAACAATCAAACCATCCGGCAGAAGTCAGTCAGTACCTCTTTAGGTCGGAGGGAGCGCAAGTAACTCTTCAGGTCTCCTCGCGTCATCAGCTCCATGATGACCAGGGTGGGCTGGCCCTGAGACACGACTCCCAGGAGACGGACCTGCACCAAACACAGCCCGTCACATCACCACGCCACAAGTACAGACCGAATTGAACAATACTAATGATAGTGTGTGTGTTTGTGTGT
>CAFUXE010000282.1:886401-954206 GCA_903364295.1 Serranus cabrilla | reverse complement strand
GTGTGTGTGTGTGTGTGCATACCACGTGGTGACAGTTGAACTCCTTCATGACAGAAGCTTCATTGAGAAACTCTATTCTCTCCCTCATGCTGGCCGATTCGTTGACAGTCTTAATGGCGACCCGGGTCTCTGGTTCATCTTTGACCACGCCCTTTGCCAGGCCCTCGTACACCATGCCGAAGGAGCCCTGGCCGAGCTCCCGACTCAAGGCGATCTTCTCCCGTGCCACCTCCCACTCATCAGGTACATACACTGCACAGGAAACAATAAGTTCATAAAGACCCTGTGGAGATGTTTTCAGATAAAACTGTGCACTTCATTTTTTCACTTGCACACTTGACTCACTTTCTGCAGCGCTGAAGTACTCTGGGTTGACTGAGGCGTACAGGACTCCATTTCCCAGCCGGTCACTGTTCCTGGAACAAATCACAAGTGTTTACAGACAAACAAACACACTTGCACAAACCACCTGCATACCTCTAGGATCTGTGTGGTGTATAACCATGCATATCACAAGTCTAGCTTCCAAAGAATATTGGCAGAATGCAACACTGAATCATTTCTGAACCTGAACAGTGAAGCGCTGTAAAGCCAGTTTCAACATGAGTGCTATGAATGATTCATTGATCATATTTCTGATGTTTAGTAATAATAATGATTGAGACTTTATACTGCTGATTGTTTGCAGAAACGCGATGAATCATTGGTTTGGAAGCATCAAATACGACAGCTGCTCTGGCGCTGGTTGGAGAACTTTGCTGATGCAACACGCTTGTTGAAATTTAACTTTTTCTTTGCCGTATTACTCATAAACAAGTCTTCTTCTTGGTCTGTTTTTGTGGGTTTATCTCACCTATCTCACCCTCTTACTGTCTGTTCCTGAAGCTTGCACTGAAAAGGGCAAACATATCTTTTTTAATGTTGTTTACCACTGCAGCCTGGAACCACTTGCAGACAGATTTTACAGTTAGATGGATGGATCCCAATTAGGGCAATTAAAAATTTGGAGGCTAATGCAATCGGAATTTGTAATTGCTTCCTTAGTTAGATCTGTTTCCTCCGGTCCGTCTTCCTCATACTATGACTCTGTGTAATGTGTGTTTTGTTTGTGTGGATGTGGTTTGAAACTCTGCATTGCTGCTCTTTTGGCCATGGCTCCCTTGGAAAAGAGATTTTGCAAACTGTATTCGTTGACTGGTTAACTTTCCAGGTTAATGGCGAGGTTAATGGCGAGGTTAATCAGGCTAGGTGGACTTATTTTATGCATCTTGTGTTTTGTCTTTTGCAGTTGCATTCTATTGTAAAAAAAAAAAAATCGCTGAGCTGAAGACACATAACTACAGAGCACAGTTCACACACACCTTTTCCGGCTGAGAACCACCAGCAGCGAGACTAAGAGGCAGATGACGAGTATGATGAAGATAGGAACAAAGATCATAGCGTAGAGGACGTTTTCATATCCTGTTGGGTCAAAACATTTTGATTACTTTAATGATTACAGTCATCATTTCTTTGCTGTGTGAGCAGAGAAGTACTAACAAAAAGGTGCAGTCACGTGACATGATGAGTGTGTATCTTACGTTCAGCCACATAGAGGTCCAAATTGTGTGTCCAGGAGCCGTTCCCAGCCAGTGACGTGGCTCTCACTCTGACTGAGTAGTTCCCTGGACTGAGGTTGGCGAGCCGAACGCCCCGCAGGGCCTGATACATCTGACCAGAGACACATTCGTGCTTCTCGGTCTGACACAAAACACACACAAAGACAAACAAAAAAGAAGCTTATTATAAACTGAACTGCACAAAGAGAATCCATCTTCACTGTGCAGCAAACAGTAAAGACAGGACTGGCAGTGCCAGACTGTGATTAATAAATAACAGGGTTCACCATGTCTGATCATTGGGGAGGATGGAAGGATTAGTTGTATAATACTTCAACTCTTACTCAGGACCATAAAATGTTTCTTGAAGATGCACACATATTATTTCTAAACTTAAATTTTTTTAAACCACCATTTCACCAATAAATACACTTTTAATTATTAAGAATTTTTTAAAAAGCATGACTTTTTAAACCATTTTCTGGATTGTTATTCATATTAAATACAACATGTCGTCAGTGAGGTGGCAGGAGTTGTGCAGCTTACCTCAGCAGCCAGTTTAAACTTGATCTCATACATGAGGATGAGCCCGTTGGGGTGAGGAGGCTCTGGCCAGCGCAGAAACACCCAGTCCTCGTGGCCCTCCCAGCTCACTGGGCCGGGTATGTCGTCAGCCTTTTCTGAAGCACCGCAGGGAGAACAGGTTACCATGGTGACAACATATGTGAGTATTTTGATTTCAGCACCAGCCTTGTGGCTTTAGTGGCTAGAAAATCCTCGGAATAACCAGCTACCTTAAGCATTTCAGCAGAAATATATAGCGAGAAGACACTACAGTACTGTGCAGCATATTAATTAGCATCATTCCTCCTCTGACCTGCAGGCTTGGTTCTGGAGAAGACGAACTCTGCGGCGCTGCAGCGCTGGACCTGGCGATTGCAGGCGTGAATGTCGATGCGGTACACTGTGAACGGCTGCAGGCCAGAGATCTGCAGCTCCCGCTCCGTCACTGCTTGCTCCTCGAACTCAAACTCTCTGTCGGCTGGCTCCACGTCCGCGGTGCTGCTGTTACCAGCGGCTTGGAGAGGAGGGACGGTGCTGCTGTTGAAGTGCAGCCGGTTGCGGCGAGGGTGGGGGTGAGTAGCATTGGCTATGCCAAATAGATCCCTACGGCGGCGATCTGGTGGCCTGGAGGTGAGAGGAAGAGCATGGGAGATGATGGAAGAGTATCAAAACATCGAAATTCTACAATTTAAGCAAAACACAAGTAGCTGATCTGAGTTCTTTTTCACCCGCAAGTGCTAAAGCTGAAAGAAAAGGGCAAAGGTCAAAAGAAACTAACATTTACAAAGAGAGGTTTGTGTGCAGAAGTGGATGAAGAACAAGATCCAACTGTTACACGAAGCATTAGTTTGTTTCAGCCCTCCCAGAGCTGTTCCTCGCTCAAGAACACAATTGTCTGAACCAGTTGGATCGGACATTAAACAGACATTATCCTGGCAGCGTCCGAGTACGCAGTCTGTGTCATGTCCAGTTGAGCACATGAGGAGACAGAGCAGGTCACTGTCAGGAGAATTCAGTGAGCAAGTCGGAGTACTGATTTATATCATGCAATTGGCACAACACTGGAGGAATACACAGAATGTACGAAAAGAAAAAGAAGGATTAATGACAAAAAGTCGCCAGCGAATGTCTCTCACTGGAGAAATGACAAGAATCAGGAACTTCTGTTTGTGATGACCAGTGCTGAAATGGTTGAGAGCTTGTAGCTTTATAAGAGAAAGGCTGATCTTTGCTGTTTGACATGAAAATGGTCGGCACATTTTTAATAGAGAAACTGAGCAGCTCAGCGGGTTTTGTAGCTATTGACCTTTCAGTTAACCACACCCACCACTATCACATTTGTCCAAATGCAACAAGAGTTTACCAAGTTGTTCCTTAAGCATGTGTTCCATTTCATGACATTAACTTCATGATCTGGGGCCATTTACCTTTCACTAAATGTATTTTTTCAGGTCAAATGAACAATCTGTTCCAGCTCTAACTGTGTCAGACTGTTCCAACACATGTGGGAAAGTCCCTGTGTTTAAGTCACAGAAACACAGCTCCAGGATACAGTTCAGTTTTCAAGGTGCCATGCATGTTGGTTCAGACACTGTCACTGTCTGAGGTCAGCTGAAAGGAAAATGCAGGAAATGTAGGGTCACCTGTTGTTTATCTTTAGTACAAAATACATCCATCCCTTTCCTGTGTCTGCAAAAACACTGAGAGCTAATTAACATCTACCGGAACACACTCTTCATGTGTGTGTGTGTGTGTGTGTGTGTGTGTGTGTGTGTGTGGAGGAAAGGAGAGATAATGTGATGCAGATGTCAGAGGTGAAAGGCAGCAGACGGACTCCCTAAATCAGACAGAAGCCAAAACATACAATAAAAAAAAGAGGCAAAAAGAGCACGAAGACTACTTAGCACAAACATATAACGGCCGACAGCTGAAGACAGTTACCTGGATAACTACCTTTGGACATTACTGATAAGCTGATTCTTTCATTGATCCAAACTAGTGCCATAAAATTAAGTGATGCTAATGAGTCTCTTACCTTGGTGTAAAAATTGAGTTGTGCAGGAAGTTTTCAAACACTTTTCTGTAGGAGGCGTCAGCAGCTTCGGCCTCCAGGTCCTCGACTGATTTGGGACAGGGGCAGCAGGGACCTTTGTCCGCGCCGTCGGAGTCTGGCTTAGTGGGCTTGGTGTCCTCTTCCTGGTCTCCCACACCTATGGCAGCGATCCGTATGGGGATCTTCAGCTCTGGAAGAGGAAGGAGAAGACGTGTGTCATGACGGGAGTGCTCTGTAACTCAACAACTATCAATACAGCTGTAAGTTGTGCGTGCATGTACCTTTAGAGCAGTAATTGTGCTGATACAGCTCTCGGTCCTCGGCTTGTTGCTGCCATCTGACCAGGTAGTAAGTTTGGTTTCCATTTGGTGAGATAGGCGGCGACCAACGCACCACCAGCTGTGTAGAGGAGTTGGAGTACGCTCGCACATCCTGAGGCATGGAGGGTGCTGAAAGAGAGACAAAAAACTGAATCACTGGCTGCTTGATACAGTAAACCTCGCTTTCCCCCTTCAGGCTGGGATGAACAGTCTGCCAGTGCAGATGTGATTCTCATCACATCACGCCACTGCTACGTCTTTACAGTGCAGCTGGATTTATTTAAGGCAATCTTCCATTTCATCTAATTATGTCGTAGTTTTGTAAATCAGATTTTCTCCTTGTCTTTGAGCTGCAGCTGTGTTTACTAAAGTCTTCCTCTCCATCTCCTTACACTTTGTTTGGATCACATCCAGAAATCATGGAACAATCCCACCTCATTTTAACAAACAAGCAGCAATGTGGACAACCTTTAGCCACCAGTAAGAGACAAGGTAAATGTAATAGAGAAACAAGTGAATTGTAGCTATAATGACATTATATATCACTTGAATTTGGCGCGAAAAGATGTACAGACGTTGTAGATAAACCATCGAAGGAAAACAGTTTATTCATGTAACTGTAGAAGCAACAAACACTGGAGGAGGAGAAGGAGAATCAATTGAGGCACAAACAAATAAGGGATTGTTATTTTTTTACTTTGTTCATTTGTTTAAAATAAAGAAAAAACATTATGGAACAGCTTGGATATACACTGGCATTATATTAATAACTCTAATGCACTTGTACTGTGCACTGTATTATCTAGCAAAGACACTAGAATCAGATCGTGACTTGTGAATATTCAACATCGTAAAATGAATGACCAAAATTTCCATAGTGACAAATTTATGGGTTTAGCTCTACTATGCACTGCTCTTCTCTTCTGCTGACTTAAATTGATACATTTAAGTTCAGTAAATGTATCAACTTAAATATCAGTATTACTCTTTAGGCTCTCTGCTGTTTGCACTCATACTCATGTTCCAGTGAAGTTTGTAATATCTCCTCCAACAAACTTAAGAATTTGTTACTTCACCTATATGACCTATAAAATGATATTTACCTGAAGGGCTGGTGCGAATGTAGACCACCTTGCTCTTGGCACTTGGTAAATGTTTATCCTCCACCATGAGTGTGATGGCCTTAACGAACACAGCGTACTGGGTCCAGGGCTTCAGACCGGACAGCAGAACTCCGGGGTCTGAGTCTTTGTCCGGCCTCAGCTCCACATCCACCATATTCCAGCTGTTGGAGCCGCAGCCGTCCTGCCCCTCGAACTCTGTGATGTTCTGGAATGGCCTGGAAGGAAAAGGTTAAAAATGTATAATAAACTTTTTGGCTATGTCAATCACAGCTATGTTCACATGTATTATTGAGGAGACAGACAACCACTCATTATCACATTCACACTGTGCAATTTAGAGTCACCAATTCATCTAACCTGCTTGTCTTTGGACTGTGGGAGGAAGCCGGATAACTTAGAAGAGATTGAAATACAAAAAACATATTTTGTGCTCTGTATACACACCTGCTTCATTATTATTTTTTCATACTGTTTGTCACCGATAAACAAACTATAAACATTTAATACAATTGTGTTTTCGTGCACCTGTTTTAATGTACATTTTTAATTTGCGCATTTAAAAAAAAAAAACCTCAGTTGAAATGCTGGAAAAAAGTTGAAATATCACAAAAAAGTTTACACTTAGCTGAGATGGAAAAGGGCTAGAGAATCAGATTTGGAAAACTATTTATATCGTTCACAATAGTGAATGAAAATGCAGATTCATTTAAGTTTTCTTGGGCAGATTATCTGCAAGTTTGTTAAAAATCTGCACTAAATCTGGAAAATAACTTTATTATTCTATCAATAAGTTCTATGTATTTAAAGTCCTGTTAATCAAAATGACAGAGAGGTTCCAATAGGTCCTTGATTCAATAAATAAGTCAGGGAATCAATTTCCAGACACTGTTACAATGAGCAGAATTTTGGAGAGAACAAAAAACCTACGCCTCTTTATAGTAGACGATGAAGCTGATGAGGTCTCTGTAGTCGGGGGGACGGTAGCGCTGCCAGGTCAGTTTGATCCTTGTACTGCTGGTGCTGTTGGACTTAAACCGCAGGATTGTACTTTCACCTACATGGACAGGAACGAGGGAGAGAATGCAGAGTTAAAATCAAGGAAATTGAATGTGTGTCTGTTAAAACGTACTGCAAATGTTGACAGAGTAGTGCAGTAAATACTGACACATGGTGCAGAAAAACATCAGGCTCAGAGTGGGCGTTTGCAAACTGTTGTAAACTAGAGTAACTTCTCTACATGTACTGGACGTAGCAATTTAAATTTTTGTGGTCTTCAGACTGAAGCTCATGTGACTCTTACAGCTGGCTCTGTCGCCGTTGTTTCTGAAATCGCTCTCATCAAAGCGGCCTTGGATGCCCGTCTTCTCCCACATCTTGCGGATCTCGGACATGCAGAGCTTCGGGTTGGCTCTGAAGAACAGCTTCCCGGCCTTGATGGTGAGGTTGTGCTGCTTCCAGTCCCAAAGATACTGGAGCTGCTGGTTGTCAACTGCCAAGAAGGCGTACATGCTGCAGGGCAGAGAGAAGAGAGGATGGATGAGTGGTCGTCAACAAATCGCTTTTTTTATTCTACCATCATTGTATACCGTTTCTGTGTTGGTTTGTTGTGTGCATTGTTTTGTGTTGAGCTGAAGGCCAACTTTCCAGTCGAGGACAATGCTTTATTTTCAGTGCATAATGGAAAACCACACACTGACTGGAAAAAAGAAAGAGGGCATATAGAAATCCAAACGCCTATATAACTGCTAGTCCTTTTCTATAAGGTGAAGCAATGGTAATGATAGAAAAGGCATCAGCAGAATACTTCATCAGTGCATCTCCAGGCTTTCAGCTCTTTATAACCCAGTTGGACAGTAGGGGGACTGGTTCATACAGAGGGATAAAAACAACCTGAGAAATCCACTTTTCTAGTGACTGCTTTTTTATGTTGGAGAAGAGATGCAGTTTTTATGAGTCACTCGGTAACACCCAGACAAGCAGGAATGACTGTAATGTGGGCCTTGGGACAGTAAGATTCCTGTGAACTCAAGGAGAAACACAGTGAAGGCCTCTCCGTGACCCTGACTGAGCCTTTCCTTGGACCGTTGGAAGCTATGCAGCATTCAAGGTCTTAAAAAAAGGGGGGGACATCTGCCGTTCGCTTCAGTCGGGATATTTGTTTTTCCCAGTTAAAGAGAGAGACTCAAGTGTTTTCTGCTCAGTGAAATTACAGTTACCAACTCAAAACAAGTTAGTCTGTCCAAAATGAAAAAACTTTCCAGTCTGCACCCTCAAAGTCAAAACATCCTTTCTTTTTCTCTCCTTCCTGCCAAACTTTCAGTGATGACCTTGACAAACCACATTAGAACGCTAACGCTGCTCAGATACTACAACTCTCAGAGCAACAGGCAAATTGAGAATAACAATAATAATAATTACAACACATAACATTTTTATAGTGCTGTCCTCACATTAAAGTGCAGCAACAAAACTTCTCCAAGTCAGTATTAAGTTTAGTTTTGTCTACTGACCATGGGGCTGAGTACTTTTAAAGCTTCTATTGAGGTTTTCAAATTAAGTTTTAAACGTCTGTCATCATATTTGAAATGTGTTGTTTTTGTAATCCATGGTGCTGCGAGACCATTCTGTTATTACAAGGGCCTGCATCTGTTTGTGTGCAGCAATGGACTGCAGGGAAAATGTTGATTCTGAAGGGCTAAAATGCTAAAAGATATTGATTGAAGCAGAATATTTTGTCGTGAGTTTGGAAATTATGACATTTATTTATGCTATCATTTTACTATACATGTTGACTTTCGCATTTTACAACATTCTGGAGTTATTGGAAATGTTTGAATCACACGATCCTACGGAGCCAACACTGGCTTGTAATTGATTGAATATAAAATACATTTAATAGTATAGTGTATAGCCTAATCTTTAACTGCAACTGAAAATCTGCAAATACGAGGTTTAAACAGAATGAATAGACATGAAAAAGCTTCCATCCACAGCCCCAGCTGTGACCTGTTGAGGCCAAAACTGGGGTGTTGAGTGTATGAGCTTGCAGGTAAATGTGTGTGTGTCTGTGTGCAGTCCTACTCGTCCAGAAGCTCTTCTCCATCGATGTATCTGAGGCTGCGGAGGAAGGCCAGGGAGCTCAGAGTGTGGGAATGTCTGATCCGCACATTACCGGTCACCCTCTGGATCAAACCTGTGAAACTCTCCAGCTCTGCCACCATGTTGTCTAAAAACACAAAGTCACCCACAGACACGCTACTATTATTGCCCATTTTTCACCTCTTTTATTCAGCTATACACGTATAGTTTTAACAAACTTTTTGTTATGGTGATGGTCTGAAAAGTCACGAAATCTAACAAGGAAGTTGCCAAGTTGGCATCTCTGCATCTGTCATGGTTTGAGAATATGCAGCTAACAAACCTTAAATTTCAGTCAGCTGAGAAGCTGTAAAGTGCTGGTGCAAATGTTAGTGCTAACTGTGGTACGCTGCAGTACTTACGGCCTCTGCGGATGTTGATATGCAGGTTGCCTTTGATAACAGTGCAGCCTTTGAGAGACTGAGCAGCATCCATGGAGTCGATGACCTTCTCCTCACACACTTTATCACACAGACCATCACAGGCTGTACAGAACATACTGGAGACAGACAGGGAGAGATAGAGAGGGACAGGAGATGGTAAATGTAAGATGTCATTTTACTGACGGACGTACTTGCTCTCCCCTGACCTTTCATTCTTTTATTTCTGTCCCTGAAAAATTTTACGTCAGTGTTTGAGACATGAAGGATGAGATTTAACTAGGGGGCTTTACTAGTTTTCCAAAAAGCAACATGTTTATAGTGCAGAAAAGGACAACTGTGCTGGACTCTTTATAGCTGTGGTATTCTGTTGTTGCCCAGATTACATTTTAGAATGGAAATTAATAGCAGGGTGTGGAGTTGTTGGAGCGGGCCAACAATAACAGCACCTACACCCAGTGGCTCCATTTCAGCCATCAGGGTAGAACGCTGCTCACCTGTTGGGTGCGGTCTGCATGTACCCATGTGGGCATTCGGACATGCACTCTCCACCGTGGATGATGAAGCTGTTGAAGTCGGGAAGGTGGACTTTGGAGCAAAGCTCGGCACTGATGCATCGCCAGCCCTCGAACTTGTAGGTGCCGGGAGGGCAGTCGGCCACGCAGTGTCCCTGGTGGTAGTAGTGCGCGCACGCCGCACACGCTGTGTCACTGCCAGGGACCGTGCAGCTGCCCAGACACTGAGGGTGGCAGCACTCGCCGTCCGCTGTGCACGCTCGCCGTCCACATCTCTCTGGGCATTCTGATGGGGAGACAGAGAGAGAGAGGACACATTACACATGTGCAGATGAATCCAAATTTGGACTTTAACATACATTAGACCATCCAATGCAAAATAACTTTAAATCATGAATAGTTTAAAATACTTTCAGGAGCTTGTAAAATGTATAGTTAGTGCGGAAAATGAGACTATTTTGTGGCAGATTAGACTACAGCGGGCCGCCACAGACTGTAATGAATGGGAAACACGGGTATAGCATACATTTGTATATATTTTTGTGTACATTTGTTTTTTTTTGTTATTATTATTTAGTATTATTGTAATAGAACATTCAAGCAGCAACCTGTTTTTGTGTATTTATTTGCTCAGTCGGTCCAAATGTTCTATTTTGGAATAAAAAGGTGGAAATTAAAGATTGTTTTTTTTTTTTATCCGATTCATCGATTAATTGAAAAAATAATTGACCGATTAATCAATTATTAAAATAATCATTAGTTGCAGCCCTAATAAGTTCTAATTCTAATATTTGGCAGAGAATGGTCGCTTAACATACAACTAAATAGGCCCTGATTGGCTACAGCCTGACCTTTCCCATAAGCTCTAAGTATCATTAACAATACTTGCCTGAATCTCCCTGTTCTTGTGACTCCTAATCCACATGCTGCAGCTAACAAACACGATTCTCCCCACAGTAAAGAGGCATTTCCCCACTTTAGTAAACATCAACGTGTAACAAAATACACCAGTCAGTAGTGAGCCTGAATTAGCCTTTGGCATGACGCTATTGGCGACAGTCCTGAACAAATGGTTTGCATTTAGTGGAGGGTGCCTAACAACACAGACACACACAGACACATCACCTCTCTGAACCCAGCTTGTTCATGACTAAAAACTGGCATTCATTACTAAAGCAAAAGCAGGTGGCTTTAAAACAACTTTATATGTTAAAACTGTATGTTTATTTTGTCTAAATAATGTGAACACTGCATGTATAAAAGCTCTGACAGGTTGTCTGTTAGATATTGCTGGGTGGGCTGGTGTTGAGCCCAGTCGCTCAGTCCAGATCCACCGTGACAAAAGCCCCTCCAGTCCGGGTTTTCCACTGAGCACTGCTACAAATAACTCTTCCAGTTGCTGTGGTGTCCCTCTAAATAAGAGGATATTGTAACTGATGATAGGGAAAACTGATTGAGGAGCTCCAGAAGGAAAACACTGGACTGACCTACGGACAGGAAAGAAAGGAGCCACACTTGGCGGTGGCCTTTGTCTCTACAGCAGGAAGTTTAAAAGAAGCATGATGGCGATAGAGAGCAACCAAAACCCTCCAGCAGCTCACTCCACCAAGCTGACACACACCTTCGTCATCACCATTAAGTTAAGCATCAACTTTTAACCCAAATTTACTGGCAGCAGCTCATTGATTTGGCGTGACGGCACAAACAGAGATGGAAGCTGATTGGTTCAAACTCACTCTACAAAGAGAAACGTTTGAGACCTTCAAAGGCTGTCTGCCACAGAAACAAACACTTATTGCTATGGAAACACTTTGAATCACTGCTTGAATTTATTTGTGTGTGTGGCGGTGTGTGTTCTGTGAGGTGTAAACAAAAAGAAGAGGGATATCTGAACAAAAAACAGCTCGATGAACGAAAAAGTGTAATTTTGATTATGTCATCCACTTAGGTTAGCCAGGGCTGTGTTTAAACAGAGACCAAACAAAGTGAAGTTATGGGAAATGATGTGTTGTTTATAGGATGCTTAGTGATAAAACACTGAAACACGTTTCAACATGTTGCCTCCAGCGCCTCTGTCAAACAAACTGAAGACACCGGGCTGGACGATATGCCTACTGCTGCTCCTCCTGTTTATGTTTCAGTGATGTATGCATCATACCTCAGAGTCAAAGTTTAACTCAGGATATCTGCAGCTTACATTGTTTTATTACTGTGTTAGAAATGTGTAAACTGATGCTGGAAGAGCTGGAGGCCAAGTGAACGCCTCTTGGAGAAGAAAAAAAAAAGCCTCCAAAAAACAGATGTCAAATTAGAATAGGAAGTCCTGGAGCCTGAAACACAACAGAGAGGTTCCAACCATCTGCTTGATCTTTTACCTCTCCAACTTGGAGCTCAGCGTTTAACTAAGTGTGCTTTTGGGATAAATGGCTGCCATAAAAAGAACAGCAGAATTTTGTCGCTCAACATGATATCAGATACGGACATAAAACAGAAACCTTTGGTGTATTCAAATAATTTACGATCAACTGCTGCCAACCGAAGTTTGAGATATGATGAAATAATATATTATCACACCAGTCCTACCTACACATCTGGAACCTGTACATTTTGGCATTTGTCCTTAAAAATAAATCAACACTTCATCTGTTATCATAGCCAGAAACTGTAAAAGCAGAGGTTATTGAGGGACTTTCACATTTCTGATAGTCCTTCAAAGGACAATGTTTTATGGATGATAGGGAGCCAATCCAGGGGTGGATACACACAGGACAGATTGCTGTCCAGATCGACAACCACTCTTGCTAAAATTCACAGTCACCGGTTAACCTAACCTGCAGAGAGACGACACAAACTCCACACAGAAAGGGACTGTCACACATCCCAGCCCACTGCACACCAGAGCCCAACTGATATGGAATTTTTAGGACCGATGCAAATACTTATTTTAGAGGGAGGAAATTCCTCGATAACTGATATGGTGGCTGATATAGTAATATTTGAGCTGGAAGGAAAATTGACTTTAACTTTATTAAATAATATTTAACTTTGTATTAAATTATTACCATGCAAACAATGTAATACATTGTCAGCCCAGTAGGAGTAAATAGGATTAGAAAAAAATAGCTAAATAAACAACATCAACAACAGCCTTCATGTCCAGTTTCAGTCAATTGATGACTATTGAAAAATAAATAAATAAATAAATCTGATATACTATACTGTACTGCACACCATGCCGCCTCCTTTTGTTTTATCATCACACTGCATTTTTTACATGCTGCAGAGTCTGTCAGTCCACACTTTTCTGACCAATTACATAATGCCTTGATCTATGAAACCATTGCTACACGGCTGCTTGAAAATCCCTTATAACAATGTCAACTGCATACCCAAAATTAAATACAGCATCTATGCATTTTAGGCACTGTGATCAGTTAATTGTTCATTTTTCCACTTCTTTTTGAGTGACCGCTGAGTTCAGGGCATTGTAGTAAATCTACTGTCCTCATGATATGAGGCACATTCATCATCAGGCGGTGCCCATGAGATGACCTTCCAGCCCGCCTCCTGACTGACACAGAAGCCAATCAGAACCTTCAGACTGTGTGGTCCCACCAACCATTCAGCAGGCTGTTTGTGCTCAGCAGGAGGGAACCAGTGCTGCCTTTCTCTGGCACAGAATGTTCTTTCTCTGCTCCGAGCCCCCGCCACCCCCCGACTACATCTCGCCCTCTGACCTCCCTGATGGGTGATGTGAGCAATGTTGGAAAGGTGTAATTTTACGATGTGAAAAAGTACAGCCTCGAGCCTGCAGGCAGAGGAAGCTGGAGGAGAGGAAGAAGATAATCTGCACTTGAAGTTTTGGCTCGGGCTGAAGCTGTTACTCTGTGGCCTCCAAAACACAGTTCACTGACTGACCAGTAAAGGAGGAGAGGGTGGGGGGGTGGATGAACGTACAGTGTACATCAGCCTTCCACTGGACATCTGCAAAATAATGGATCCCAGCTTTTACCCTCCTTACTGCACATTCAGACAGGCTGATGCAGAGCTGCAGCACAAGGAGAGGATGTGAAGAAGGAGGAGGACGAAGAAGGGGCAGAGGAGGAGAATGAGACGGAGGAGGTTTAAAGGATGGATGAGGATGAGAATGAATTAGCGGAGATGGGGAGGAGAAGAAGACATGGAAGAGGAGGGTAGAGACGAAATGAAGACAGAGGGGTGGGAGAGGAGGAGGGAACTAAACACACCATTTAACATATCACGTCCTTTTTAAAAGCAACATACACATACATACATACATACAGGGCTGCCAGGTGGAGGAACCAGACAACACAAACAGAAATATGCTGGTGGTAAACAAAAAAGGTCTACCATTTAAATGTACATGTAAACACATATGTTAATATGTCATATCAGTGTTCATGTTACAACATAAAAAACATGTATGGGGTTTGAAGTACTTTTAAGCTTTATTCTATAATAGTTTTATACATTGTATTACGATTTTGAGGGATAATCACTTTAAGTATTGGAACTACATTTCCCATAATGCTTTGGAAGATACAACCAGGCAGTATAATGTTGCCATGGTGTGAGTTAGCTGTGGGTTAACTCTTGAGCCCTGCTTTTTCGCCTATATTTGAAACACTGAAAGGGTGCCAAATTAGCTATTTTTCGTTCCTGTTTGCAATATGCCCATACAGCTAGGGTATCTGTATCTGTAATATAAACTAAGGAAAACACACTGACATGTTAGTAGAATGACACAAATTGTGTCCAAAGGAAAACAAAGGATTGTTATCGCAGCATTTGCATAGGAAAATGTGCTTTGAATGCTTCCTTTTTTTATTCTATCCTGTAATGGTAGTAATACATCAATTGACATGGGTTATTACTTTCTCTATCCTTGCTTCAGTCCGAAAGGGGTATTCAAATTAAAGGGCGGGTCGTGGAGAGTTACTGTAAGCACTTGTGGAGTTGTTAGAGTACACGCAGTAAAACTGTTCACCTTTTCCATTCTGTCATTACGCAGCAGTCTGGCTGTGGGATAAAGATCGCTGCTATGGGTCAAAGAGCCGATACAGGGCTTCAGGGGAAACAGAAATACCAGCCCAGCAGGAAAGTAGGCTGGGAAAGTCACACCAGTCGCCAGACGAACGGCGGGAAAATGTTGCCTCTAAACTCATTATTTAGAACGGCTTTGTTAAATTATAGGACTTCAGAGTCCGATATTATTTTTAATAGTTTGCTGGCTAGTTACTCAATAAAAAGTGGCAGGTGGACTATCATTTATCTCTCTATCTCTTCTGCTTGATCAGTTGATCAACTAAGAATTAAAGGCCTTTCCGACTCTTAATCCTTGTTTTCAGCCCGCATCCTTGGGGTGATCGGAACAGGATGTCCCACACAGACACACAGTTGCTGTGATGACGCTCCAGGCTTTTGCAGTGTGTACTACTCAACAGCACAGCACAACAATAACAGGCAAAGGCAGATGTCTAGACTGATGACACACATCTTCGTCATCACCAAAAACACAGATAGAGATCTGTATTGGCTTCAACTCCAACAGCTATGACGGGAAATCCATCAGTTCATATTTCAGAAGTGTAAATTCAGCCAAAATGTTGTTAGGACAAATGACATTTGGCATCTGTTCGATCTGATTAATAACCTCAGTCTGTACTGTGTCAAAGACCAATACATAGATCCACAAAGGTCCAATGACCTGAATGAATAAAAATCCATCTTTGCTCTTTCATAGTACTGTATGTTTACTATGCAGGATTTCCCAAAAAACAATGTATAAACTTAAAATAAAAAAAGACTCCAATCCCAGTCGACACCACTGATGACCCACTGTGTGGCAATGTCCATTTTTGCCCTTTAACTACATTTTCTATTTTTTTTTTCTTTTTTTGGCAAACAGTACTTCTAGATCTCCTCTGTTTTAAATTATTTCTTTAACAGCAATAATACAAATTGGATGAACACTCTCTTTTGAAAATAATGATTAAAGTCAATACTTCAGATTTGCTCTGATGATTAAAAAATAATACATATATATTTTACAAATGCTTCCATTGTTGTGGGTTTACAGGATCCAGTTCAAACTTGTGGTTTTGGACTTATAATAACTTAATTTGATCAGGTTGTTAGATGGAAATGGCTGCAGTCAATATTGGGATTGTGATGTTTTTTTTTCCATTAATCGTGTTGCTCTGGTGATAAAGACTGCCAGGAAATGGCCCCTGGGGCTCCCTCTACTTCCTGTATGATTCCGTTTGTAATTACCCATCCTAGTATGGCAGGGCTGTGCTATTATGCCTAAAATGACAATATGGGTCATTTTTATTATGTTCAAATCCTACTAATAAAACAAAGACTGATTTGGCTTACGCATTTTCAAAACTATACCCAACATTGCTTTTTTCAACTTTTTTTTACTTTATAGCTTTTTTAGAATGAAAAGTCTCAAGGCAGGATTAGTGAATGCAGAAACTAATCTAATCTAATAATCTAACTAATCTCTTTATCCAAACACAGTGTGTTACTAATGACCAGCAGGCAAGAGAATATTGATCTGCACTATTTCATTCATCAACATACAGCCTCACTCACTGTTTGTGCACTACAGCTTTGATCCTCAGTTTGAACTCAAATGGGGATAAAACAATTACTGATATATATATATTCTTTATTTGGTATCTTCATTACAGCATACACTATTTAATTATTATTATTTTTAAATTTTTTGGGTACTCTGGTTTCTTCTTATTGACTGATTGATAGGCGAGTCCTGACTGTCCCCTAATGTCAGCTGGGATCAACTCCTGCTCCTCTGCAATCCTTAAGGATAAGTGGGTTTAGCTAAAGAATGGATATGTATTTATTGATTGACCGATTTCCCACGATCACACACTCATTGTCCTCCCAGTGTGTTCCGGTAATCAGGCTTGGAATATAAACAGCACCAGTACAGACTCCTCGGATGGAAAAGAAGTTGATGATGGACAGAAAACACAACAATATTGCTGTGTTTCAAGTCTGAGACAAAGCATGCAGTGTGTAGGTTCACTCAGTGAAACAGTCATTCACAAAACCAGTCAGTCCGTAGTGTGTGTTGTCTACAGGCTGATTCACGTCAGCAGAACAAAGATCTTCATTCATTCAGTCCATTCACAGCTCTTCATGGCTGACCAGCACCGTCCTGCTCACCTCTTGAGCCCCGAGCAGATACCAGACATCACAACCAGCCAGTCAGTTCAACTGGTCAAATGCATTGATAGCCATGAACATGACAACCTGCCTGTCAGTGCAGCCGCAAATACCAGCCATGGTTGCGTTTTGGCTGCCAAAACCCACGAACAATAAAAATTGCTAAACTTAATAAATTGTACCCGAGTTACAGGAATTCTTCAGGTTGTGTAATCCTGTCGAGTCCCTTTGAGAATCTAACGCTCATTGATAAAAATACACTAATCCGGGATTTATTAGGAAATTTGCTTAGAAGCTGTGCACTATTTAAAACAGTAATTGGAAATAGGACAAAGCAGGTTTAGTTTGTTGGCTTGTGCAAAGTTGTTTTTTTTTAGGATCCCAATTAGATGACTCATAGAGACAGCTTCACTGGGTCCTGTTTCGATTAAATTAATAAATTATTCGTGTACAAAGGGCGTTTTCACTACACTTTAAAGAGGAATCAGATATCTAATTTATTTTAAAACAAAGGTAGACACTTGAGCAAGTCCAGGCACTATAACTGATAAGCACCAGCTGTATAATACCGGTAAAGAGTTGTAGTTTGCAAAGTGTCGCTGACAGGAATACCAAACTCAATGCTCCTCCCAGTGTGAGGAGACGTCCCACAGGAGATGTGTGGTCTGAAGCTTCCTGTTGATAATTACAGTCTGTTCAAAGAGAAAAACACTAACAGAGGTGAGGCGCTCTCAGAACATCTTTCCTGTAAGTGATGAAAAGCTGGACGTGCATCTCTTTCTTGCTCACTCTCTTCATGAGAGGGGATCCACACAAACCCTTCTGCCTGTCACCTTGTAACATTATACCAAGATGGACTGCGGTTTCTGAGGCTGTGGATCAAATCACATTTCTAGGCTTTCTGAGTCATGCAATGGCATGAATACAGGTCAATACTTGTAGTGTGTTATTGTCTGAAGTAGTGATTTCCAAGCAGGGAAAAGGTACCCCAATGGATACTTCTGCAATCGCTAAAACTAACTAAAAAAGTTGTTTCTTAACTTTACTGTCACACAGTACCTGACCAAGTCTGTGCAAACATTGGTTTCTGGTGAGAAGATGAAATAAGAACCTGTAAAGCCAGTTGAAAGGCTTATCAGACACAGGGACAGAAGACAGCAGTTCATCCTCCTTCTCCTTCAATTTGAGCAGCAACCTCTGGGGCTGAAAAACACAGGCTCCTCAACCAACCAGTGTGAGTCGCCAGTGCAGGAAAAAATGCCTCACCGGCTTCCAACCTGCAGATGTTGCCAATTCTTTTCTATGTCCTGGAGGTTATGACAGGAAGACAGACAGCTTGCTATGTGCGGGAAGCTTCATCACACACAAAGGACTGATCAGAGAGTATGGACTAAAATATTACATAAAAACTAATCCAGTTTTGTTACCATATAAGGTTTAACATACTGACAATAACCAGCAACTTTTCAACATACAATGTTAACAGCTACAGATCTGTTTTATTTTATCAAGCACCCTCATCCACAACAAATGAAGAATAAAAAAAAACAAAGCTCATCACCAGTTAAACAGCGATGCAAACCATAGAAATTTGACTTCACAGTCAAAGCATATAAAACAACATCAGAAAAACATCCTGTTTAAGCTAGTCAAAACAGAGCCAGCAGTTGGCCTTGTGGAACTTGTTGGGAACAAACATCTGTCAGATCAGCTGACACTACTGGATAACTACAGACAAAAGTAATTCCTGGCATCCCCTTGCTGACTGACCTGGAAAAGACAAGACAAATCAAATAATTTGGTCCCCAGAGTCTCCACAGAGGCCAGACAATAACAGGGTGGATGAGGTTTACAAGGAGCTATCATATTAGTGGTTTCCTAATACCTACGGATCCAAGACTTGCTAAGATTACAAAAGATATCTCACATGGCTGCAGTTGTTTCAGAAGGGCAAAAAGAGTTCAAGTAATTACAATGTACACAATAAGAGTACTTCTGAAGGTTATTTCTATGTCAAACAACTGGTTTGACCTCAATGAATTGCTGATGTGCTGTCATGTGCATCATATATGATGGTACAAAGGTGAGACACATCTTGGCAAGAAATCACACACAACTTGATTTTATCATTCAAAAGACAGGTCAACATACCCTGGAACATTCATTGTAAGTGCAATGTAACAAACAGACTACTTTTGATAGCTGGAAGCATTTTACTAGGAGAAAAGGAAACTGTATTAGCTAAAACAAACACATTATCCAAATTGTACACAAAGCAAAAGATGAACATAAGCGTCTGCAATGTAACATGCAGGCAACACATGTTGAGCTCAGTTCTGAGCGCAACATGTCAGTGCTGGCAGCACTGAAGAGGACTAGCTCAAAATCCAGCAAATAACGAGGCAGTCTTAACCACTCATGGATCCCTTTGGATGATGATTGTGAGGATGGTAATGTAAATAACTGAACTTAAGAATGAAGGAAGACAATATTATTTTAATTCTGATGAAAGATTACATTGCTTCTGTTCAGGAGAAAAGGACAGGACACTGAGCCCAGGTTTTCCATATCAACAGACACTATAAAACCAATCCTCAGCTCGACTTACTCTCTATCATATAATGCTGTTGTTCAATTTCGGATCATTAACTGCTCTGCCCTCGTAAAAAAACGTATGTTTTTATATTGTTAATGGTGTCAAAGACATGACTGGTTACAACCCTTTACATTTTTAGACATAAAACGCCAGATTTAGTCCATTTGATTATTTTCCAAACCTACAGAGCGGGTACATAAAGCTTTTTCAAGTCATTCAAATTCTGTGAAATATAGATATTGATGATTTCTTATGAATTTTGTTGACTTCGACCGCCAACACACACAGGCTGCATCAGAAGGAGTTGTCTAAATTCTTGTGTATTTGTGTTTGTGTGTTTACTTGGTGCGGGAACACAGAAATATCTCTGGAATTTGATGGGATAGAAGAAGAATTCCTATTGACCTTGAGGCAGCCTTCCCTGGTTGGCTGTTCTAATGACCTACAGTTCTTCTTATGACAAGAAGAAGCCAAGGCCCGGTTGTTTTTTCTTTTCACATCAGCCTGTTTGACTTTGATAAGCAGAGATTCTCTGAGCTATCCTGTTCTGATACATTATCTTGTCTGGAGTATGTGATGGATCTGAACTTTTGACCCATCCCAACTACACCCAATTGTGATGCATAGTGTTATTTGAGGTGTAATAGACTGTAACTAAAACATGTCAGTGAAACTATGCTTTTTAAGTTTGTTTGATCACTGTTACTAACTAGGGAACCCACAGAAGCCAGCCCAGAGGAATACTTTTTCTTAAATCTAACTGGTTCTTCATTCTAATTGTTCTCGCCTTTGTCAACAAGTTTGTTCCTAATGAGTTCATGTCATTGTTTTCTGTTTCTGTTTTAATTGGTGCTTTTTTATAAATATCAGTGTATTGGGTTCCTGGGGGACTCTGTCAGTCATTTTGAAGGATACAGACACAGATTTCCTCATGTGCTCTATTTTTGTTTGACACAATATGCTAAATAATTGTTACTTACAAATAATGCTAATGATATTTTTTCCAGATGACATTACATGACTAAAATGTTTTGAGAAGAAAATAAATGTTTTTGCTGTGATGACTGTATCTTACAGTAGTTTATTCGAGGGTTCACCAGGGATAAGTTGGTGGTTCTTCATGCTAAACATGATTGTAGGATGGGGGTTGAACAACAAGGTTTATCTGCCATGTTACAACAACAAACTTCAAAATCAGATTCATGCATTTCTGCTACTATGTGTGTGTGTATGTGTGCGTGTGTGTGCAGGTGTGCAAATCAGCAGTGCAGCCTACCAGCTTATCCTACTTTACCTGCTGTTATGATAGAACATTAATGGTTTATTTTTTAGCTGTAAAGTAGGTGGGGCAGGCACTTAGTAGTAGGCAGGGTGGGACTGATGTCACACATGGAGGGTGGGTGGGTGGTTTTGACTAATTGGAGAGGTATTGCGGTTTTTGAGCTGGATCGAACAGGGCATGAGTAAGACGCCTGAGGCAAGAGAAAGCGCTTTGGGTGCCTTGAAAAGCACTAAATAAATCTAATCCATTATTATTATTAAGACATTTCTGAGAAGAAATTGGATTGGACCAACAGAAGTGCACCTGCGAGTCACTCCATCCAACAGAAGCACCCCAGCTGGGTAAGGTTACACTTATTAGGAGGGTGTAGGCCCAATCATCACGTCTAATGCAACACAAAGGCAGAGGCACTAGGTTATAGGTTTACTAGCCATACTGTAGCAGTGTAAACATCCCCGATCAACACTGCTCTATAGTGGGTGACAAAAGAGTCATGCCTGACAAACCCTATAAATTAGTTAGTCAGCTATGTATAAACATAACGCAAAGCTTTAGTCCTAAACAAGAGGACACAAAAAGCCCAACAGGGCCAAGTGTTTTGCCTTTTTTCTGTCTCTTCCATTGAAATTCGAGTGTGATTCTGGCAGAGTGAAATTATGAAAAATGAGCCTTTCTAACAAAACATAAACTACTCCAACCAGCCTCAGATCCACAAACAAGAGACTCATCTCAGTCCTTGGTCACAGCTCATCCCAATCCAACGGTGTTAACAGAGCACAATTAAAGGCCACATAATTACAGTAGGCACTTCAACACAGCCAAACCAGTAATGTTCTCTTCCAGGAATTCCAGGGATGGGTGTGACTGTTCACTAAAAGTAGTCATGGATGTGCCTGGTTTACAAAGCGGTCCCTATAATTACCAGCCCCGACAGCCTCCGGGTTCTGGGTTAGGGTACCGGCTGCATCACTAGTTGTGGATCACCATATGTTGTGATTCTATAGTTTTTAGGACCAATAACTGCTTACAGAATATCTGCTGTTGGTGAAGACAACATAACTGTTACTATAACCCCAAAATCACCAGATGTAAGTATATTTACAGATGTTAACGAGTGTTTTTATGTCATTTTACTGAACAGTGGGCTTGACCTCCAGTTTTTCTCTCACATCGTTTAACCAATGATGAATAAAATCAAAAGGCATAACTTATTTCAAAGCCTGGATTCAAAGATCCAGATCAGATGGACTACAAGTAGTTACGTATCTTTTCATTGGAATTCCATTGCTAGGCAACAGCTCCCGTCAGCTGATGCCGTTCATATAAACTGCAACAGGAAGTAAACTGGGACACATTTGGAATATTTATGTTTAGAACTGTGAAATGGTTATTGTATGGCCAATATTGTGACTTTTATATCTTATCAAACAACAAGACATAGCCAAAACACTAAGAATAAAATGTTTCAGGATTGAGAGATGCAAGTTTTACAGGAATTGAAAACATAATTTTGTTTATATAATGTGTCTCGTTTTATGTTACAGCTGGCTGTTGCCTCCCTTTTTTACCACATAAATCCAGGCAGGTGTCACTCCCCTGCATACCTCCCAGAGTAGTCACGCAATAAGATTTAAGAAAGGCTGCAGCGATTATTTGATTGATCGTTTAGTCGTCAGACACAAAAATAAATCAATTGACAACTATTATGATAATTCAATAATTGCTTGATTATTGAAAAAACAAAGTTTAAGCAAAACTTGACAGACATCTGAGTCTTGCTCTTCTTCACTCTGATTTATACAATTATTATGAGTACCCTTAGGTTTAAGGGCTGAGCTATTAATCATATTTTATTGTCAGTTAGGATTTTGGCTTCCAAAGAATAGGAATACAAGATAAAACAGAAATAAACAGGGTTATTGTGCAGCATTCTTTCAAAATTATGCTCCTGTTTTGTCTTGTGTTTTAAATCTAGCGCAGCCCTTTCCTTTAGTTACTAACTGGAATATGAAAAGTAAAGTTTACCAGAGATGTAATATTCTTATATTTAGATGTTTTATATACGTTTTCAGTAGGTTGTGGGAGTTCACTAGAGAACATTTGATCATATTTACTTTTTTTTATCTCATTTATTTATATTTATTATTTTTGTATGCATTTAAGTTTAGTAGTTTTCAGAAGTTGTGGAAGTGTCACCATGCAGTTCATCTTATTTATTTTGATAAGCGTGAGGTTTCAGACTGTTGGTTGGAAAAAACAATACATTCAAAGACACCATCTTGAGAATATCTGATGATCATTTTTGCAATACTTCTTCAATTTCAAAGATAAAATCATTAAAAAAAATTAAATAGAAAAAGCAGTTTTTAATGAACTGATGAGCAAGATACGTTACTTGCAGGGGACTTTCCAAAAGAGCAAAATAATTGAAATATCTCTAACACCGTTCCTTAATGACATCTTTGCAATGTAAGTTCAGGAGCAATTCTCAATCACTTTCAGACCAGGGATTCTAACAGGCAATAAAAGGGTCCCAGGCCAACACTGTTAATCGCCACACTAGTGTGCGTATCGAGTGCCTGAGTGGGTGTCTGCACTCTCAGTACATGATGGTATGGAGCTAATCATAGCAGAGATTAGACAGACATGAGCAGGAACTAGTAGTCTGGGCTTCCTTAAGCTCTAAGCACTGGGTCACACAAGTCAGACAGTCTGGATAACATGACCTCTCTGGGCTCCTCTCACTTTGATTTACTCTGATCGACACCTCCACCAGCTCCCCTGTTGCTTTTATACCGGTAATGTATACACCACATACTGTCAATGGTGACACCCATGCTGTTCCTTCATGTGGGTGTTGTGCATGTGTGCCAGTACATACTGTACTCGCCTATTGTAAGTTACAGGTCCTGTTGTCATGCAATACATGAATTATGAGGGAGTACTGTGCTTTAGTTTCATACACAAAGTTTCACAAACTACTCCACTTTAAAAGTCACACACAGAGGAGTAATATAGAAAGTTATTGAAACACTTTTGTTTTGAATGGTGACTGATGGCTTCAACCAAGCTGCTATGTATCAATTAACACTTACTGCCTCTGTACATCGCAGTTTCATCCATTCTAGTTTTTTAATAAAACGGGATCTCGTCTTGGTGAGACACATGACTGTCAGCAGGGGTGTAAACAGGGGTGAAAAAGGTGACAAGAACATGTCTTTGCTCTTTACAGTGGCACTTTTTGTTAAGTCAGATTTTTTTTTTTAAAGTCATTGGCTCTACACAAATCACACAAATGAAATATTTGGGACCCCCATGGTATCCACTCACAATATTTTTTTTAACAGTCTTTCTTCAAATTGATATCTGGCCAGCAGCACACCTGGCTGTAAGGTGTTCTCTCACTCTCCTCTGTAGTTATTGGTGGGAGATAGGGATGTAAAATAAATATTAAACACACAGACGTCGTCATTTGTTGCAGTTGTACACTTACTGTACTCTGTGGCAACTATCACAGAGTTTTTATGAATATTGCTTAAACTACATCAGAGTAAGTTATTCAATTTGGAAAACTCAGTGTCCTGACAACACATGGAGACAATCTATAGTTTATTAATTATTATTATTAATTCACTCTAATGATATCTTAAAATCAAAACACTGCATCTCATCAGGCTAACTTTAAACTTTCTTCAGTGTACTCTGGTCAGCTGCTTCAGGCATCAGAGGTCCAGAGGCTGTTATCTCCCTGCAATCTATTTTATCTGTGGCAGCAATGCAAGCAACACAAAGTTCACTGAAGAAATATTTAAGTATTTAACTTTGTTTGTTAATTCCAGCCAATATGGCATCCTACCCACATTGCAACACAGTCTAAGTTTTTGAACAAAGATTCAGTTTTCTCTGTTATGGAAGCAACAAATTCAAAACCGACATGCTCACAGCAGCAGAGAACAAAGCCTCATTTGAATTTGTGGCAATGTAGCCACCATCGCTTTGCTCTAATGCTGTGGTCACTGTGCCCAGCCCTACACCTACAGCTGATATCTGACCCTCACCCCGAATGAGTCACTCGCAGAGGAAAACAGGAAAATGGAGAGTGAGAAATACAGTGGCAGTGAGAACATGCAGTCGAAGTGATGTCTGGTTCTGGAAACATTATAACAAATTCATCAATGGAACTATGTCTCAGTCCCAAACATGACCCAACATTTTATAGCCCAAATCAATGCCTTAACACAATCCATATTCATCCCAGCTGCCTCATCTCAAACATGCTGGGAGGGAGCAGAAACATTCAAGGTCAGGAACAGCGGCGACGGTTCACTACTGAAAACCCCAAAAACATCAGTGAGGTAGAAACAGAAAAACAGCTAGTTGACATTAAGAAAATACAAGTTTAAAAATGGCCTCACATTAAGCACTAGAGAAGCACTGGGTAAATAAACACTATCTACCACATCCAAAACCAACCAGAAAACAGGAGAGGGAGGGGGTGGGACTGAGTCCACAACCCAGTCTGTCTGCTGAGTGACTCTCTTCAGCTCTCTTTCACACAGAAGAGTGTTTTCCTGCCGGAGAGTTAATAGTGTGTCGCCTGCATGTCTGCTAAAGCACAGTTTCACTGATGTCACAGCAATAGATTCAGTATTCTTCGCAGTGAAAGAGTGTAAACAGACAATCTGATACACTGAGATCTGTTGGAGATATTCATTTTAAAGTTACACAATCAACATACACCTGAGGAAGAAGCAAATAAAATGCATCAAAGGTCCTCAGCTGGAATCAAACTGGCCAGTAGTAGTTATATTGGATGGGCCTTAAAGCTAGAGTGTGAAACTTTTGCTTCCACCCTCATCGATGCAAGGTGATATTGATACATCATCTTTCAGACACACTTTTATTTTGAAATTTTATTATTTTATATCTCCTTTATATTTATTCTTTTCATATCGATCGCAGGCCTGAGTTACATTGAATCAAATTGTATAGTGGTAGACTTTTTGATAACAGCAACTTTCACATCACTGTTTAAGGAATCAATATAATATCGTACTGTGATAAAAACTTACACTTACACCCCTAGCTGCTTGCAGGTGAGTTTGCCACATCTCCTCCCGCCCCCAGGAGCGCTTCCACTGCATGCAGAGGACCCACTCCTATCTATAAACCACACATCCAGTGTGCCAGCACTGGAATGGCCCCACAGACACAAGATACCACAACTCTGACATACTGCAAAAAACAGCAACGTTCCCTGGCGGCGTTATTCTTGATCAGCATTGTGTGAACTTGTTTGGCAAGGTTATAAAAGTAACAGACTTTCATTTATTTGTAAAAAGTCTCACACTCCAGCTCTGAACTTGTCACTTTGTAAATATTGGAGACTTTAATAAAAAAAATCTAATGTGTACATATTGGCTAATGTTATTATTATTACCTTTTACTAAATTTTTAGAGTACCTATGCCAGTCCACATTTGCTCAGCGATTAAATCTTTTTGTTTTTCTAAAGTTACGTTTCAGGCAAAAAAAATAGTTAGGTGCACTGGTGTCAGCCACTGTCTTTATAATGCCACTGTGAGTTACATCAGTCAGAAACTTTTAAATCCTGAACATAAGGGCATTAAGTTAGACATTTGTTTCCATAGCTGATTTGTGTCTTGACTAGCAACACCAGTGCTCACTTTAAAAGGAGAACTTAATACTTACAACATAAATGAGCAAATACTAACATGTCAAGTACAGTAAATTAATCTAGCAACAACCCTAAAGACAATCCTTATAGTTTAATGTGTAATCCCTTCAGCCAGGGGTTAACAAAAGACAAAAATTCCTTCCAGTAAATCCCTGAAGACCTACTTTGTACTTTAATGATGTGCTTTCATCTCCTCAGACCATACAAAGCACCGGAAAAACATCCCCCATGCTGTTCAATGAGAGAGCGTGTGTGTGGGTTTGTGTGTTTGAGAGAGAGAGAGTGTGTTTGTTTCCCAGCATGCACAGACATGGCTCTTCTTTAGAAGAAGCCTATGAGTTATGAACGAGACAAAACATCCAAACCAGATTCCAAAAAAACAAATGAGGGAAGTAAACATGGGAGAATGTAGCCCCCACCGCCACGGCTAAAAAAACGCTCCACTTTCCCAGAGAAGGAAACAGGCTTAACCCTCTTTTCCTCGTAACAGTTTTATGAATGAGTTCTGGCTGAAAGAATGTCCTTTATATTAACTCAATGAAAACAGGGCTTGCACTTTTTTTCCGTCATTTATTGATCTGATGAATGACCGGGTCTGGAAATAAAATGCCTTCGAATACAAAGATGACTCTCATGCCAGCACAGCAGAAGGCCTGTGAGCAAGGCACACATTCAAACAATGGAGCCCTGATAAGATTACTGTAGCTTGATACTGGGCGTAGAAGAGACAAATGAACACCATCATATTGTGGTCTTCTATTGTCAGAGGGTTTACTGATACTGGGACAAAAATCAAGCAAACAGACATGACTCCAAGTACTGTAATTACTGCTGCATACGACTCACACACAGGGTTGTATAGCATACATATAAAACAGCCTCTGATCTGCAGGTACTGGAGCCGCCAGACTACAGCTTGAGAAAATGAGCACCATTTGGTCAGCCAGTTCAACTACTCCAGCTATCGGCCTTCCTCTATTTAATGAAGCCTGGTTTTACTACCACCAGACTTCTCCAATAAACCGCCTAATAAATAGCACAACAATGCAGTCTCTGCAGTGAGAGCAGGAGTGCTCATGTTGTTGGAGATCAATGCTGTTTTAAGGCAGCGGCAAATGATGGCCCATTTGCCCTGGCTGACACACTCCCTCAGGAGTCTATGCATCTTCACGGAGTCATTCTGCACTTCTTCTATATTTAGTCTACCTAAACTGACTTAACAAAACTTGTCAACCTCTTGGGTAGGAAGGAACTGAACACATTCACAACAGGCAAGTCTCATGTCTCATCTTTCCAGTTTGTCAGGCTGGGGCAAGTGTGGTGAAATTATCTGGAGACCAGTGTCTTCAGACAGCAGAGTAGACCCTACATTCAGTTTTCACTTCTGTTTCCTCGTACTGTTTCCTGTTGTCTAAACAACAAGGGGTGCAACTGTGCATAAAAGTCACGGTTGGGTTGATACCCAAGAATAGGAGTCACGGTTTGGTGAGAGTTTGGTAAACCAGACAAAAAAAAACAAAATGCCCAAGGATCTTTGTTATTTTGAAGAGTGTGCGAGACAAAGGTCAAAATGAGGTAACATTTTCATCGTCTTAATCATACTATAAGAACACTGAACAAACACTCCCAAGATTGCAACAGGTCATGAAAGGCAATAAAACTGAAAACATCTCCAATGCTGAAACTGAAATTACAGAATAAAATGTGTGCATTAGGAGTGTTTCATTATGTTCCACTGTGGCTATATCTAAACATTAAAAGCACCCAGACATGTATCATCCCAGCTATCGGTATATTTGGTTGATGCTGATGAATATGCATTAGTGTAAACAGTGGTTTTATTAGCAGCAGCATCAAAAGTAACTGTAGTAGTCGAGTGGGAGAAGTAGCAGTAATAATAGTAGTTAGTAGCAGCAACAGATGGCTGAGGTGTTGAGGCAGAAACAGTTGTAGCAGCAGCTGTCGCACTAACACTAGTCTTACAAATACTACTAGCTAAGGCATTTAGTATTAGTTGTTTGGTATTTAAAAATTATATTCAAATCTATTTGCTGTCCTTCATGCCCCCGTCCTTAAAAAACATGTTTTAGTCTAGTCTCAACAGAAGGGAGACAGAGAGACAGCCCCGTACAGTGCTGCTAAACTTAACCTTCATACCACATAATACTCAGACAAGATGCCTTAATGTCAAAATTTCCTCAATATTATCATAACAGCTAGATACAATTCTCATACATTACAAGTTCATCATACTGATCAACTTGTTGCTTATAATGTAATGATGTAGGATTGATTGATGATACAAACGGACACTTGAAGATAATGCTCACATAAATGACAAAAATTTGCATAAATTGTCGAGTTATTTAACAAAGCGGTTGGCAGGTGCCAGTTGTTGTTGATAACACAGCAGGAAGGAAGAAAGCTGGCCTTCTCGCATGTAAAGACACAACAGATAGGACCAAGGGTTTACTAAGTCTGTATCCATGACTGGTTAAATTATCTGTGATGTTATGTCTGTTTTTACAGACAGGTCCACAGACAGGTCTGGAGTTTATGTGGAGTCTCTTTGGTGTTTTCTCGCTGACAAGAGAAATGATAAACAGCACAGAGTTCCGCTCCTCCACCTGACACCCCCTCTACCCAGCCAACATGTCTTCCTCCATCATATTCCACCCCCTAGTTTCTTTCCCAGCATGCCCACACTTTGCTTCTCCACCAACCCACAAAGCAGGGCGGGCGCATGTGTGTATGTCAGACATATTTGCATCCGTGATTTGTCTGTTTACGTATGTGCGTGCCTGCATCTCCATCTGCGCTGTGTGTGTGTGTACACGTACATGCATGTGATCCGATCCAGTCCTGCGACAGTTCCATGTCACAAGACTGAAAACATCAACATGCTGAGTCTGCAGCAAGGCGCCAGTCTCCAGGGAAACAATTCAGCCAGACACACGCACTCAGTCAGACAAAACACATTGTCTGAAACGCACCAGCAAAACAAGTCATCTAAAACGCTGCAGTCGTAAACACAGAATTAAAGCGAGAGTTCACACTGCCTGGAGTAGTTTAATTAAGCTCTGGAGCATTTACTCCTTTGATTCACTTTGTCTATGGAGATGAGAACATTTGAATTGAACCTGCATGGATCAAATCAGCGGCACAGGACACCTGAACATGTGAGCTCTTTTGAGAGACATCTAATTACTACAGGTATCCCCCCCAAAATACACGTTTTTTATTTAAACAAAGACTGACATTTGACAGCCAGTATTTGCTCACATTCAGAAAACCTCACTCAAAATCATGGACTGAGGCAAAATTGCAGCCTCCACTGATACCTCGGTTTCTTCATCTTCCCTTAACTTGGATAAACACCTGAGATATATTACAGCAAAGATCTGCAGACAAGTTAATCATGCATAACAACATCCCCCTGCTTTCCTCCTTCCCCGCAGCCAAAACACAACAGCTAAAGCAGTTAAAGTGACAGGTAGCAGGCCACAGCTGTAGGCACAGAGACGTTCATTACAAATTCACATCTACACAAATCAGGCCAAAGGCTAGACTGTCTGCACGATCTATTTGCAATTCAAATCCCTGATGAGCTATCATGTGTGACAGTCAGCTTACCTTTCTGGCAGTGATTGGAATTCCAGCAGCGATAGTTGTAGTTGTTGTTGAACATGGTCTTTCTGCACTGAGGGTTGTTCTCCATGATGCCTGGACAAACGTCGCTGCACTCCTTGGACTGCTTGTTCCCAGCAATGTAATTGTTGAACTCTGCGTCCAGGATGAGGGACCAGTCTATGGAGTCCAGGTAGCAGAGCTCTGGGTTCTTCTCAATACGGATGGCGCCGCGGGTGATGTTCCTCAGGTTGTACAGGCCGATGTCCTTCAGGCTGGTCATCTCAAAGATCACGAGAGCGTAGTTGTAGAAGAGGTTCCGTCCCCGTATGACGGTGAGGTTGGGAAAGAGCGTGCTCAGGCTGTCCAGGCCGGACACACGGAATAGCAGCAGGTAGTCGGTGATCATGGTCAGCTTGGGGAAGCTGAGGGAGCGAAAGACTTCCTGGTTGATGTTGTTGTTGTTTTTATCACCGATGAGGAGGATCTGCAAGTAGCCCTCCACCACTGTGCAGTTCTCCAGACGCCTGAATTCACTGATGTCGTTTCCAATGTCGATGCTGGGACCACAGACTGCAGGGAAAACAAAGGGAGAAGGTGAAAATGGGGGGTTATTTTTTCAGATTTGAAACTTTCCTTTAGTTTGTTTGTTTTTTTCAAACAATGTTTTGAATGTCTGTCGTCATGTTTTCTGATGTCATCACCCTAAAAATATATATATATGAAAAAAAGAGTACATTGCGAAACAAATTACATACATCTTTTTTTATTACAATTTTACTTTGGAAGTTTACAATGCTTGTGAGTATTGGAAATGTTTGCAACTCCTGATTCGGAGACAATACTACCACTGGAATCATATCTCCAAATCATATAGTATGAAAACTGTGGAGAAACATTCGACTATATTGATAGTCAGGCTTCCACAAATAAATCAATGTAAGAGAAACATTGGAATGAATAGCCAAGAAAAAAAAGCTCTGCACCATTCAAATGTGGATTTGGAATTTGTATGTCAAAGTTATAAATTAGGCTTTAAAAGATTCAGTACAGCCCTGTTCCTTCATGTCTCACACACCTTTTCTTTCTTTCCTGCATCCTTTCATATGATGCTTTTCAAAGTGATCATAACTGCTTTATCAACACGAGATAAGGCTTTGGTTAAATAAAAACAAACACTTTCTTACAATTGACCTGAATATTTCTCCATTCATTGACCTTACAATAAATAGTTGTTTAATTTAACAATAAACAAAGCAATGTTCTGGATATCTGAAATAGTGATATTTATATAGAGATGTTGTTAGTAAATTTTTTCTTATATTGACAGTACACTCAAGCTGTGCGGCTGTTGACAGAAAGTGTTTGCTTTGCAATTCTCATTTTCAAAGCCATCTTAACGTGGCGTGACAGAGTAAATACTTGAGTCAGGTTCTATTCAAGCTCAGGTTAACAGAGCAATAAAGTTTACATTGCTGTACCTTCAGGCTATTGCTCTTTTGTCCACCTAATATGACCCCAGGTTTTGTTTCACGCTCGGCTTTTATCAAGCTTTTACAACACTACATCAAAGGCTTAGAAACTATTCTGCTATAAAATACATCCATAAAAAATGTACACACTCTCAGTTGATCAAATATAGTATATATGTGACAGAACAAATCGTTAAACAAAGGACAACTGAATCAGTCATCTTCATGACACAAGTCTACAGCCAAGGTAGCAGCTCAGCCAACATCACCGTGCTAAAATGCTCACAAATAAAATGCTAAGATGATTATGTTTACCATCTTATTTTAGCTTTTGTCCATGCTAACATCTGCTAATTAGCACTTAACTCAAATAACAGTATTGGCTTAATTAAAAGGCACCTGGTATTACAATTCATCCATGAACACACTCAAAATCAAACATGTCAACCTTAAGTTGGCCTTTGAGATCAAAGTCAGGGGATATCCCAGCCTGGACCCAACAGTGGCGCAACCAACACACAAACAGGCACCGCATCCTCAGAACCATGCAAATAAACCAAGGGATCACCGTAAAAACTTTATATTTGTATTTCACTTGGATGGCTGTTGTTTTGCAGATTGTAGCCTTGCAAGTTTCTCCTTATATTTTAGCACTAGCTGTACATTTTTCAGTAACAATCTTTCATTCTAAAACTTGGAAAATTAGGCAAACTGCACTGAATAATAGATTAATACAATATGCATTGTATGCCATAAAGGTGTTGCGATAATTTATCCCAAAAAAGACCAGTAATATGGATAAAAACGGGCAGATGTAACTGAAGTGTGGCACTCCCTACTGGGAAAGCCTCAGCCTGGTGGAGTCTCTGTACACACTATGATCTGGAGAATTATCTTTGACAGAAGTGAAATAGTCTGGACTTTTGATCAAAGCACAGATGAAAAAGGACAATTGTCTGCCCTTTGATGTGAACAAATTGAACAAACATGTAATAATGCCATTATATGTTAAAATTGATTTGCTTACTTTGAGTAGTACTTGATCTAATAAGACAGTCAGTAGACTCTGATTCTATTTCGACAAAGACTTTCAACCAAAACAACTACAGAGCAAAGTATAAGAAGAAAAGCTCCCACATCAGCAAAAGTTTGGTATGGCACGGCGGTGGTGATCGGTGTTGATAGTTGGAGCGTTTGCCTTTCTAACTTTTCCTCCCACCTGTGTGCTATGCTCTAAACAATAGTTGGCCTGAAGCCCCAGCAGCACCCACAGAAACATGGAGGGCATTATCGCACATCACTGTGAGGAGGATTTAGACTTCAAAAGCTGGAGGGCAGTGAGTCATGGAAAACTCACACCAACCAGCTAACAGGTTGTCACACTACTACTTTAATGCTGGTCTATAAAGTTTTACTGTATGAATGTGACGCAGTGGGGTTTGGGAAAGTCGATGCATGACAAACAATTAACATGAAATAAACACTAGGGCTGCTGTTGCAGGAGTGTAAATAAATGTTGTTGTTTTTTTTAATCACATGTTTGCCCTTAAAACAAAACCTGGAGCTAGACCAATGTGCTGCTGGCTACACATATTCCCACACGAGATGTCACACCCCAGGGCTGCACACATGACTCAATTCTGAGAAAGTAAGCAAGTGTAATAAGTAAGAAAACAGTTTTTTGTCTTGATCTCCCTAATATTTTCTTAGTAAGCAGGTGAGCAAGTACTACTTTATGCATCATTATCAAAGTTTGAAGAATAGAAAGACAAGTTAAACAGTATGTAGAAAAGTATGTTAAATGTGTAAGACCAGTAAATTTAATATATATTCTAAGAGGGTAAAAACTGCCCAAAAATATTTGTAGCGTTTCTTCAGAAACCACACCACTACTGAGGTGGAACAATGTTTAATTTAAAAAAGAACACCCTGAACCTTTCTGTTGTTGATGGAAATTTTAACCAAATCCCTCAATGCGGTTTGACGGCGTAGCACAACCTACTGGCACACGTCTATGACTCACCAGCTACACATGCCTATTACCAATTCTTATTCTCAGCTTTACCAATCAATAAGAATTCACTACTGGATCACAATTAAAAAAAAGTTTTGGTGTAGCCAACAACAAAACAGTGTCAACAACTCATGTTTCCAAATGTCTGACAGTATGTTTCATCCTCAAATAAACAAGACTGTTAACTGTGGCTGAAGTTCATGATGAACATGATATCTTACAAATATTTTCTTAGTCATGCAGCTCAAATGTGCTAAACTTATCTACTCAGCAGCAGCTCTGGAGTCAGTTACACACAGAAAGAGAAGCTACTATGACATGATGCTGATAGTAATAAATAAAACTCCCTTTTTGATGAGGGAGGTAATATTCCTGTTAACTTTCAGAACACTTTGATTGTACTTTTCCATTTGTACTTAAAGAAATTCTAAAGTAATGTCCGTAATGGTGACAATTCTCTTACCTAAAAAACCCAAAAGATGTGGAACTTACTGAGCTCAGCTGTGGCAAATTTCACAAAAGCTGGTAACTTTCCTATACCCACTGCAATCTAACTCAATGACGTAGGTCAAACCAGCATCTCCTGTATGAAATGGGTATTAAAGATCCTGATGTCACAGCAGTCCTAGTGCAGCTAAGACACAGAGAAGCTTGTTCCCTTTTTTCATCTTTAAGTTTGTAATCAGGGTTAAATAAATCTTATTTAAATTAATCTTATTTAACCACCTAGGTTTGAAAAACTCCATTCAAAACCTGAAGCAACAAGCGAAGGTTACTGACAGAAATTAACCAGTTTCTGCGAAAGTCTGAACATTTTGTCTATGACCACAAATTACTCAACAACCAAATATCAAATACGCAGCTTTCACAAGAGTTTATGTAAACTCAAACTGAAGGATTGTGTATTAAGAGATGTACTGTTAACACTCTGTTATTAGGCTGGATGTAAACACTTTCAAATTAAAAATAAGAGTTAGTTCTCCCTGCAGACTTCAACAACATAAATATCTAGAAAACAGCAACAGACACCAAAACATAAAGGAAAGTTTCGACCATTTGTCAAGTGTAGTTAGTAAACTGGCAAAACCATGTTTAAAGGGATACCTAAATCCCCAAGATGATCATTTGGACATTAAACAAAGAGTGTGAGACTGTTTATGCAGAAGTGTTTGAAATAGTAAGGCTTGCATTAAAATTCATATAGCACGAGTTGTATGAAAGTTTTCAAACAGATGTTTTGATATTGTTTTCCTATTGTTATAATCTGCCCCCATTTGATTCCAATTTATCAAGAATTTTGTCCGATTTTGGATTGTTTTCTTCACAAATTCAAGGTAAAACGGATGAATAACTACTTTACAAGTAGACTTCCATACTATATTTTTAAAACAAATAACTTTTGCAACATTTATCTCCAGCATCCAAACTTCTCGTTATCAAATCCCAAAACGGAGACTATTAGAAAAAAAACTGCTGACCTTGTTTTAGAAAATTCTACGACTATATTTTAGTCTGGACAAGCAGAAACTAAAACTTGCAAAATCGATGACGGACACTTGCTTTGTTTCCTTATTGGATCTCATAAATCACGACTTGTCCTTTCCTGTTTCAACATTTGTCACACTCCTATCGCATGACCCATCATCAGCTTTGATTACTACTGGCAGCGCACTGGTTACGGACCTTGTTGCCTATGTTAGCCAGTGTTGCACAGCCAAACTTTTATAATGCTACTGCCTACATGCACATGAGGTAAGCTTTTTTTTGAGCAATTTGTATATTCCTGGGCCCAGCAGCGTTATCAACAACTGACTCTAAACACCACAAATTATTTCTGAGACATTACTGAAATGCTTGCCTGGATGCAGCCTGAGATCGTTCTTTAGTTGTTTCCTCAGAAACATATTTCATCAGAGTAACTTTACAGACAACAAAAAGAGCTGATGTAAAAACTTTCCTTCAGTTGACCTCTTTCATCCCCACTTGTGACAGAAATTTCAAAGCTGGGACTTGTATTGTAACAGTGGCCAGCAGAAATGTGATAAACTTGTATCGCCTTTCTTCACTTTTGGCATGTAAACGAGGGATAATTTCCCATAAAATAGGGTCAAGAACTTAAGGCTTCTGCACCAAAAGTGCTCAGAGTTTAAGTCTTCTCTGGAGAAGCCTAAGAGCCTCTGGTGGGACATTATAAAATGCCTTTGGTGTGATTTAAGGCAGGCAGCGTGCTGGTATGGCTGTTATGTCTTTCTCTATAATCTACTTGTCAGTGCACACTGTCAGCAGCCTTCAGCGAACTGCATACCTGTTAATACAGTCCCAACACCCGGGCCTGTAAAAAGACACACTGCCTAGTGATGTTACATCACCACAGCCCCGACGCTTCACCCTCTGTGGCCTCACTGCAACGCCAGCATGGCCTTCTTTCATGGGAACTGCTCCTGACCACGCTTGTGAAGACACTAAACAAAAGTTTCTGATCAGAATTTACATCTTGTGCTCAGCCAAGTGAAAGTACAGATAGCAGGTGTAGCCGCTTAATAACTCCCCCCTTCCTCTCCTCTCACACTGACACATTTTTAACAGCTGAGTACACAAGCCTATCTTTGCAGCTTTGATGAGCCTCCAGATCACATATTTACTTTTGATAACCTTTTCCCAGCTGGCTGGAGCACCCAGACTATCCGCAGACAATCAGAGGAAATCCACTAGAAGTCCCATAAGGAAAGAAATAGGAAGCAATACGCCCTCTAAGCTGGTGCTTCATACACTGCTACTAGACAGCATGTCTGTTTACTCCTCATTTCCATCCTGTTAGTGACAGATTGCCCGAGGGGAGGAACGTATTCATAAATACTTTTCCACATGACAGGCAAGGTGAGAAGAAATGTGCTGGGAAGCTTTAGCAAAAGATCGTTCTGAACAGATAAAACTTGTTTGTTTCATCCGAACGGCTGTGTCTGCAGAGCTGAACCTGGTTAACCCGAACCTAGCAGCTGCCCATTAGTCCCAACTGATACAGCAAACCAGCAGGAATGCTTAGAGTTTAGCCACACAAGGAACCTTTAGACAGCTCCACACCGGAGCGAGAATAAACGTAGGATTTCGATGGGAGAACCTCTCTGCTTCTCCCAGGTTTGTCCTGTTACCACTGGGGCTAACAGTAAACCCCATGACACACAGTTCACAAGCTCCTCACTCTTTCCAATCAACAGAACTTAGTCTGTTTTGCTTGTGAATGTACTTTGGCTTGTTCTATTTTAAAACCCAGACCCTGGTTCAATCCCCCAACCCACCCCTCCCCAACATGTCATGATGAATGGGATGAATCAGGAAGCCTACTTTACGGTATAACTGGAAACATGGAAAAATATTCAGATGGCAACACATTAAAAGAAATCTAAAGTAAATATAGAAGATTTTAATTCATCAAAAATTTGAAAGTTTACATGCGGACAGAGGCTGTGTGCTGCCATACAGTAGTTAGTCACAGGAAAGTCCCATTACTTGCACTAAGATCTCTGTGCAGTACCAACTGGTGTTTCTCTAAATTTGGCCAAAATTTCAACGAATTATGGTACATGTCACTGGATTATCATTTGACTAAATCTATAACCACAGCCCTGAGGGAACTATTATTTGCAGCCGTCTGGTATTGATAAATATATTTCCAAGGTCAAGGTTTGTATAGTAAAGGAGAATTAATGACAGTGGATATTATTGAAATGGAGAGCCTTGAAACGAACACCCACACACAAAAGAACTCCTAAAAGTGGCGGTCGAGGCTGCGTTATGTTTACTCAGGTTTGGTCAACTTTGTGTCAGAAACCATTGGAAAGTTCATAAAATACGATGGATTATGACATAGCTTTTTTATTGTTCTAAATTAAACCTAAAACTTTATTGCTGTCTTTATATGGGGTTTATATGTTTTATATGGAACCTTTGGAACCAAATAGACTGGACCAGGCTGGAAAATCATCTCATCTTCACTTCACTGGCAAGCCCATGTTTTCTTCTGAACTAAAACAATTATAAGACACACTTTGTCTAGGTGTTGATCAATAAAGATTAATAAATAGCCAACTATTTTGAAAATCAACTAATCGTTAAATAAGGCTTTCATGCAAAAAAGGCAGAAAATGCTTTTTCTCTGCCTCGCAAATTGGGAGATCTCCTGATCATCTCAGCTAACAAATGGTCTATATTTGGGTTTTGAAGTTACAAAACAAGACATTTAAAACTCTACTTGCACATGAATTATTAATGTATAATCTGATGATTATTTTTGTGCTGCATACCTTTATTTTGTGTTGAAACATCTAATCTTTTAGAGCAGATACAGAGCTGAATACATCAACGTCTGTGACACAATTAACAACAGAATCTGCACACACTTCCCTGGTGCTTTTTTCTCAATTCAGTATGAAAATATTATATCACATTTTTGGATGAACACCTTTTTATTTCTCAAATCCTATTTCTGTTTGTGGTTTTCTAGTGAGATCACAGATTGCTTCCTCTTTTGGTTTATTCAAATTCACCACATTGTGACCCGGAGATGACAATGTGGTGTATATAGTTTGACAGACTTTCTCCATGGCTGAGTCATGATAATGTATTTACCAACACTTAAAGTGACCCATTTTCTGTGGTGTGTTTTAAAGCCAAAGTACAATATTACATCTGCATTTCCTACAATCTATGTTACTGTATTCGCCAAAACCAATGCAACTACACGTATTTGCACTTAATAAATGCTTCTCCAAATAACAATAACAATAAAAAAAAAACCTATTGTAGTTCCTATATATTTTTATTGTATTAAACTGACACAATTTCCATACAGTAGCTTAATGCAAAAACACATATTTTAACACACAGAATTATATTTTTTATACCGCCTTTCCTTTTCTCTATTAACAACATCATCTGATATTTTCGCAATAAATGCATAAACGTTATATGCAAATTGACGATAAAATGCAGTTGTCCCTAATCACAGCTCTATAGTGTGCACAGTAATGCATGGTGTTTTCACTGGAACGAAATCTAACGTTATTTCCCATATCTGAACAGCAAGGCGCATGATAAACAGTGTTTCCCCGTGTGTAGTAGTGTGGAGTAGCATTACTTACTCTCTGCGGTGGCGGGCCGGAGGCAGGACGACAGACCCAGCATCAGACCCCAAAACAAGGTCAAGCGGTTCCTTTCCGTTCGAGACCTCATTCCTGGATGAGTAAATCCTCCCAAATCCTGTAAATAAATATGTCGAGGGGAGGAAATGTGGGCAGAACCTGCTCAGAATTATTTAAAAGCTTTTCAATATCCAGCCAGCACCTTTTAGCAGTTAGCCGGCTAATGGGGCTAATAGCTACTACACACAGGCTAGCAGGATAGCTTTCTCACGTTTGCTAGTGGGAGTCCAATTGAGCTCCAAAAATCACCGATTTATTCCCCTGTCTAGAAAATATGTATTCATAGTTCTGTTTTATTCCTGCCAAAAACAACACCGCATTGACGTGTTTAATGAAAACAGTGCGGTTAAACTAGCGGCGGGGATTCCTCTGTAATCCGCATCTTCACACTCCATATCTGGAGGAAAAACGTTCAACGTCCCGCTGCTGGAGGATCCTCTGGAGGCAGAAAACGTGTGAAACCCCCTTAAAATTGGGATGGAAATGGGCTGTCTGTGGCACACAGGAACATATTAAATCGACACGCAGCCCCGTTGTGTGAACTACACGACGTTTGTTTCGAAATATCCAGGATAAAATCTAGTTTCAGACCGCAGCCTCCTTCTTCTCCTCCTCCTCCTCCTCCTCAGCCGCTCATCATGCACACACACACCGCGTTGTTGTGGTTGGAGTAATTCACCTTCATATCGGCGGGGAATGGAGTATTTGACCTTATTGCTCTGGGTCGGGTCAAGTCCGTTTGCTGCCTAATGCCCTCCGTCGATAGATAGCTGAACGGGTCGCGTAGCTAGACAGATTAATGTACAGGTACATACAGTCTCCTTCGATCAGTCTGCAGTCTGCCGTGTTCGCTGTAAACACGGCGCCCTGCGCAGAGATCGTCTCTGTTTGAGAAGATGAATCACTCGAGCTGCCGCCCCGCCTTCCAGTCTGTGGAAGTGGGCGTCGCTCTTACTGCAGTTTAGCAACTATCGGAGAGTAGTTACCATAGTGACTGCTCTGGTACTAACGAGAAGGTCAGTTTTATCTCTTAACAGTATCGTTAACTGAATAAACAGTAACAAGAGGAGGCCACATGTCAACACTTTATCAGAGGCTTTAATTTGAGGGCAACTTATGTACATTCACACCATTCACAGAGGCAGGGGTTATAAACTGGACCTCCCTAAGCCTACCAGTAGCTTCAAACAAGCATACTTTCCAATTTGACAAATGCAATATTTTGTGCACTTGTTCCTCGTAGAGGTCCAAAATCTCCATAACAGATGAAAAGATTTAAACAGAGTGAGACCTCAGACTCTTCCTTCTCCTCTCTGGTCGCCGCCGTAGCGGCTCCGTTTACGACGCGGTGTGATGGAAATCCGGGATGTTGGTCCAGGATCAGGGTTGTTTTGCTGCTCTCAAACACGCAGTGGAGGGCTGCCTATACAAAGATCGTGTCTGTCTGCACCACCTGTAATTACACTCTTGAATCTACGCAGTCACAGCTGTGTCTTTGTATGTGTAATTGTAAAAACCCTGTCATTTATACATGTACAGATATCAATTGCGTCTTCAAATTCACATATTGCTATGAGGGATTAGCCTACAAGTGTCCGTTTTTCTTGTTATCTCGACCCATGCCATGGTTGTTTGAACAGTGTGATATGACTATTTAATTTAGTTTGATGCATTGGAATATCATTCATATTACATCTCTACCAACTAATGAAATCACATAATTGCATTGTTCTTAAACCCCATGCAATATATATTTATATATACAAATACAAACAGACATAAACATATTTTTTATATATATTTTGGCTCTTATCCTCTGAAAGGGCACCGAAATGCTGCCATCTAGAGGGGAGTGAACCAAACTGCAGACCTCAAATCTGTTAAATACAGGAGTAAAACCTAAAACCTTTAATTTGCTGTAGAAAACTTTGAAAGATCAATTAATTCCTTCTAAAGGCATGGTCTAAAATAAGACCTTTTTCATACTTTTTTTTATCATGGGAGTTGATATAAACACTCGCTTAAACTTGTTTGACCTAAATGTCAACTGTTGATCATTGCCTTGCATGGCCTTTTGAAGCTACAAAAAGAGGTTAAAATATGTCATAATGTAGCCCTTGTGAGCTATACAGGGAGACTGAACAGTTAAAGTTGCTCCCCTCATGTGTGAGGATTTTAAACCAACCCACCTCATCACACTGACTTTCTCTTTGTTACCCAGACAGGTACAGTTGCAAAGAGCTTTTGAGGTATGAGGCCCAGGCTGAGGAGGTGGAGGACCAGCAGCTTGTGATGCTGTGAGAGAAGTGCAGACAGTAAACAAAACTGTCCATAGAAGGGCCCCTGACAGTTTTGATTATCCCTGTAATTACAGGCCGCTTTCATCACTTCACAGAGCGGAGCACAGAGGCATTATTTGAACGCCACACATTACCTCAGCTCTGGCAGACAGCACTCGGCATCCGTCACAATCCAACAATTAGCACTGAGAGGGAAAAAAATGCACATTAAAAATGAAGTGAATATCAGTGGCCACCCAAGAGTCCAAATACAGTGAGTCACCCTGTAACAAGTGCTCACTGTACCAACATGACCTCCCTGTGCCAGAGAATGTTGTGCCTGTCCACTTGCATTTGTTAAGTCCCTATTAAAGTCCCCATGAAGGCAGCCGGCGGGCCCACCTACCTCGACTGTCCCGGTGGAATCCATTCTCGCACTGCACTCATGTGGAAATAAGCCTGTTTACCACCAACGGGTCACACATGCTAATGAGCGTCTGTTTGTTTTCCACTGTGCTCATGCAGGAGGAAGGGAATTTAGAGGAGAAATAATAGATGATATGCAGACAACAGCCCGGGTGGCTTTGCTGCACTAATGATGAAAAACGTAGAACAGAGAATTAATGGATATGAAATCAGAACAGGAAATGTGGACTGACATATAAGCTCACACAGAAATACAGTATGTTGGCTGGCCTGGTTTAGAAGTATTGGGGTAGTTGTGGCCCAAGAATCCCCAGATAGACAGATCTGATTAACCCCTATCGACCAGGTAAGGTTTCAAAATGTGTCAAATTAAATGCTTGTCTATGCTATTAACCTTGGAGCCTATACTGTATGACAGAGGTGTAGACTCAAGTCACATGGTTTGAACTCAAGTCAGAAATAAACACCAATTACTCATGACTTCACTTAAACTTGAACTTTTTGAATTGATACCTTGCTTCCAAGCCTAAAGACAAAAAATGATTTAGTTTAACAGGGCCCTGTGAATAAATTCATAGCATAAGTCTATCAAAGTTAATGCTATTGATTCCAAGAAAGTTGACATTTAATTTCCCAGATCTACCGGTACTTACAGGATCAAATTACAGGAGAGAAATGTGAGGAACAAATAAATACATATTTGATAAGCATTTGTGATGTTTGTAAATGTAATATATAATTACACTGATGTTAAGGTGGCATTAGATTTGGTGAAGAGTGCATTGCAGCTTGTTTAGGAGTCGAACCCAAAATGTATGACCCTGGACTTATGTGTCTTGACTTGAGATTTGTTTCGTATCTAAATGTAATTTGGGTAGGTGCCGGACAGTATAAAAAAGCATTAAAAAAAAGCCAATCATTTTATTACTGCCTGAAAACATAAAGCATTTTGCATTTTACCTGATAGAAAATTAAATAAAATCCAAAACATTAGCAGAAATGTATTCAATTATTCAGTGCTACGGGCCGATTGCCTTTACATGCATTACAACCTTTACGTGATGATTTTATTTTACAGGGCAGATGGCGGGCATCGCTGCCCCACACCAGGGCACAGTGTTTAAATGCTGGTCCTGATCCTATCTTTGTGGGATTTGTATCAAAACTATTCCTTTAAATATAAGAATAAAAGACACTTATTCTATCCAATACATTTATTAACCACAATCCATTTTCACTGAAAACTGTGAATTTACCAACAAGGCTACATTCCACTAATAAAATATATTTACCTTTGTGTGTGTGAGTGCATGGGATGGACAAAGTGCTTTACAGTACTAAACTGTAAATAAAACACTGTGATGTTCCTTTGGCCTTATACAGTCTTTGGCACACATATATTATATTGATTTTTTTTAGATCCTTTACAGCTACATTACATAAATGTTTGCAAAACACAACACAGAAAGGTACAGCTGGTGTGACATCACTGACTGCTTTGAGATTTCAAGGCAGCATGAAGACAAAGGTACAAAGGCTCCAGTAATTACATGGTGCCTCAGTTGCTGGTGCATTAGCCACAAAGACTGCAAAATTATGCAATGTAGCGGTAAAAAGACTCAGAAATCCTGATGACACATGGGAAACACAGTGTAAACCCAACTGGTGACACGCAATGGGATTTTACAATGCCACACGCGGCCTAAATAAACAGCCAAACTGCTACACTAGCAGGCTCCTAAAGATGTGTCAGGTCAATTTGTTTTGAGAGTTAGTGGACATACAAATAACTGTTCCTTAAGCAGGAAACCAAACACAGTGCACATACTGTGTTCCATTGTGATAGGCCATAACTGCTGGAAATTCAGTTATTATTATTTGTCATTTATCCAGGCTTATTTTATCCTGCATTATGTATGAGCTGTCTAGAAAAGATATATTTACAACATTTTAATAAAAGAAAGAAGGCTAATGTTTAATTTATTTGCATATTAATATCCCAAACTGTAGATGTATCCTGGTTCTTGATCATATTTGGGATATGAAATTTACATGGCGGTACAAAAGGTAATGATTTGCACAGAATATAAGTTTGTGATCATCTGTGTGCAGTTGGGTCTTGATTTCTCACCACCTCATTCACTATATTTTGGACAGTAAGGTGTTTACATGCCACCATTTCGAAATTTCCTGTTACAATAACTCCATGTTGCATATGCAGGTTTTTCAAAACCGGGATACACATATTTCAAAAACTAATTTTCGCTGGCACAAGTGGGCACATGAACGAACTCAATGACCTCCACGGAACAAAAAAATGGAGGTGTTTGTTGGCGGTCGGCTGCTGAATGTGGCGACGCAACCGGATGTAACCAACTAACTCATCCGGCAGCTGAGAGGCCGTTTAGCACTTTAGCTAACGTCATCTAAACAGTGAAAACCTTGATATCTTAACTATCACTTCGTATTGTAATTTGACACCACCAAAGAACAAACATGATTAAAGCCATCTTGATATTTAACAACCACGGAAAGCCACGGCTGATCAGATTCTATCAGTATTTTGTAAGTATTTATGGGGATGCTGTTCAAAACATTAGCATTTGTCTATTGCTGTCTTCACTGTGGGTTAAGAGGGTTAAGAGTCAGTGTTGGATTAACTTTTGTCAGCTTCTGCATAACTATCCCCACGACAAATGCTACCAATGTCTCGCTCGGTGTGGGTTTAAAACGTGTGTTAACCAAGTTACAACTACATAACATTAGCTATTGCAAGCTAGCTTACAGTGGTGTAGACTAGGAGCCAATTGTACATCGAAACACTTGTTTCAGTTCCTTCCTGCTCAGGCAAACATCACTTTTTGTTACATGTTTTTAACAATGTACGCCTCCTTAAGCAGTGTGGAACGGATAAGATTTAGTCGTAATTGAATCTGACACATTACACCTAAAGTTTAAGCTTTGAACAAATACATTGTAGCTGGTTGCTCGCTGGCCTAGTTAACGAGGAAAAAGTGGCCTCGGCCTTTCATAAAGCACAGTGTAGCAAATGTGAACACCATGCATAATTAATTATAGCTCCCCACCAGTAACTTTTGCTGAGGTAAGTACTCTTACATTAGGCTCGATTCTGATAATTTAGGTAGATTTAGGTTGGAAATGAAGTGCTATTTATTAGGATGCAAGCCTCTCGTGAATGCTGTTGATTACAAAGGTTTGAATGAGAAGAAAACAAGTCTTAATTATTATGGAATACAAATTTTTGTATAAGGCTCTTAAGAAATCCACCTTTTTCTATGATATGATATCTTTTTAACTATGATAAACTTTTAACTTGTTTTCTTGCAGGCAGAGGACATGCAACAGCAGATCATTCGAGAGACTTTCCATTTGGTGTCTAAACGTGATGACAACGTTTGCAACTTCCTGGAGGGTGGAAGGTGAGTACTGCTGTATGTTTCTGTTGCATTTTGACAAGTGAATGACTAAGGATGTATTTATACTAGATGTACATCCAAAAAGACCTTCAGATGTGTGATTGTTTAATCCTCTGAACCCTCACACAGTTCCAGGGACTGCATAAACTGCAGTTTTTGTTATGCCTCAATTGAGTCATTCATGGGTTCCCTAAGCCCTAACATGTTTTTATAGGATCTGGTTTGTGCAGATTGTTGTCAAAATTTTTAAATGGGACTTGTAGTATTAAGTGATTTTAATAAAAATGACTGTTTTAATCTTAGATTTGGTTATCTAATCCGACAGAGATGTAAAAACCCAACAATAATTTCAGTTGTGACCAAAAATCTCTGTAAGGCTGAACTGTCATTTTAACGTATGATGTGTCTTGACATTTTGACTAAACATTAACTCCTCATTACTATAAACCCTTTGCTACTTTTGTAGCTTTTCTCAGTTTGGTTTGTTGTCACTACAGCAGCTGACATCAGCTGGCAGCAGTCATGCTGCTGCAGCTGATCAGCAGCTGACTGCAGCTGCAGCAGCATGTCTAACCACTAGATGGAGGCAAACTCACAAAAGTATATTTGATGTCAGCTACTTCTCTTCTCAAAACTACTCATGTACATACCAAACTCTACCTTGAATTAGATAGCATATATTTGTTTGTGTGAATACGTTTCATGCCAGCTGTCACAATTACATAGAGTACAAAATCAGTCACATTTCATCCTTTTGCAGTCTAATTGGTGGCTCTGACTACAAGCTGATTTACCGGCACTACGCGACCCTCTACTTTGTCTTCTGTGTGGACTCATCTGAGAGTGAGCTCGGCATCCTGGACCTCATCCAGGTCAGGTTCTTTATAAGTTATGTGTGTGTGTGTGTGTTTAAGTAAAATCCCCTGTTTACTCATATAATGGTCCAAGCTTGAAAAGAAGACTCTGCTCTGCCCTTTCTGTTATCCAAGAAATGAAACATACTCTACTGTTGATCTCACTTTTAATCTTTCTGGATAAGACAACACTGATGTTGTCTTGTGATAGCACGAAAGAGATAAAACTCATTCACTCCTGCAACAATTAGTGCCCTAAAAAGTTAAGCAACACCAGCATTCAGATCAGGAGGAAGTAAGCCGGCCTGCTCAGTCTTCCCACTGATATCAGATATTTATCAGCACTATCTCTCATCATCATTAAAGGACAGTTATGTCATGTGAAATAAAGACATAAAAGCATCGAGTGCAAGGTCAAGATTGAAATCCACACAACAGGGATTTGGACGTGAGAGTAGGGTACAATCAGATCCCACGTCAGGTCTCAGCTCGTGTACGCAAGTTTGAGACCGCGTGAAGTCCTCATGTCTGAGTCTTATAATTTTTATAGGCTGTTGTATCGATGCCTGGCCTTCAGTGTCATAAACTACCGGGGTGAGGCTGTATATATCAGGGCGTGACATTTAAATGACGATTGTTTCCAGCCGCCGCATTTATCACTGAACGATCATTCTTATGCTGTGATTGGCTTGATACAAACATTTCATGAATCACACATGGACTCTGTCGTAAGATGATATATATACGCCTGGATTTGCGCTCGTTTCTAAGCTTGATTGATAAATAAAATAAAGTGTCACACTGACAAAACAAACGCATGATACAAAAGTAGGAATACTTTCAGTAAATGATGCTGTGATTTCAAGATACTAAAAGCAGATTTTTATTTAAGTCACTTGCTGAATGAAGTAAGACAATGGTGATTGAGCCTATAGCCCACTCATGAAAGCCTCTGTATTTACAGTATTATGAACTGGGTTTTTGTAGAGACATTCAGACCCACTAGGTGTCACCAGAGAGAACAAAACTGAGATCTTTGAGGTTGTAACTTTACAGGTTGGGCCAAAGACAATTGTGATCGATATTAAGAAATGCAAAAAAAAACCTATGCTTTTGTTCACTAGGCTGCCACCATGAAATACAGTACAAAACTGGTCTCCTCCTGACCTGCATTAAACCCAAATATTTAACTTGAGCCTCCTACATGGCCTTTCTATTAATCTCGTCATCGTTAATTGTATTTTATTCTAAAATAAAATTTCTGTATTTTGTTTTTGTCAACAACCACTGACTTCCTGCAGGTTTGGACCTTGACCACCTTTACTTTGTTATTCAGCATGCTTATAAGAGCTGTGTTAATTAACGTTTATACAAATCTCTGAGAAGATCAGGCATTTGTCACTCCCTCAATATAAATCAAATCTCAAATAATACATTTCAAAAACATTGGAGGCTTCACTCTACAGGTGTTGATTCGAGGAATGAGATGTTAAACTGTCCTAATCTTCTTCATTGCAGGTGTTTGTGGAAACGCTGGATAAATGCTTTGAAAACGTGTGTGAACTGGACCTCATATTTCACATGGACAAGGTGAGAGGGGAACAGGAATCCTTCTCTTTTATGGTTTTCTGTGTGTTTTTGCTACTGTAGGTGTCACAGAGTGGGACACAGTATGACCTGCAGAATTATGCCCCTCTCCAGTGTCGGAACAACCCACACTGGTTTTGAATCTGTGCATCAACAAGTCTGCAACAACACTTCTATGTGATGTTAATAAGAAGTCAATGTAGACTTCACAGTTAAAGTTTTACAAGAAACTTCTGCCTTTCCATGTGGAGCAGCTTTGGAAAGCGCTGACTCAGTCACGGGAAGTAAATGATGTTAGTGGAGGTTAGTAGGTCAACTTCTACATTTTGGCACTATTTTTAGATGTAAATTGGTGAGTCAAAAGGACATTGGAACAGTGTTGTGCCTTTTAACTTGAAGCAGGAGGTAACCAGACTGTTGTGACTATGGGAGCGTTGAGGTTTTTTCAAACCAAGTCTGTTATTTTCAACTAAAAAAAATGTCAACCTTGTGTTTACTCTGTTATGTTCACTGCGTATGTGCCAACTCGGAAACAGCAGTTTGTTATAAACGGTTTTGTTTTTCATGTTTGACCAAAGGTTCAGAGTAGGGAAACGTTCTGTTTATGATGGAGCCGTAGAGAGACGTGACCCAGAGGTAATGTGAAATGCATTCCTGTCTGTTTATCTTTTCTCTCTCAGCCAGCTGCTTTTCAGGAACAGCTGCATTACTGTAAATGATCCAGTTCTTTTTGCTATGTGAGCCCAAGCTTTTTTTCCTAGAAAGGAAAGTGTCTAGGAGCTGCATTTTATTTTGAAATGGTAATATTTGAAATAAATGACAAAAAGGGTTTCTTCTTCTTGTAAAAGTGAATCAGATGATGAAGGAATTACATTTAAACAGTGTGCAGGCTCCTTTTGAAGGAAGCTTTTCTTCAACAAGGCCTCCTTCCCTCTGCCTGGAGCTGTGCTGGAAGTGTTGCTGGAGACTAATCACACATATCTATGGCCATCTTGATTGAATTTTCCCAGCAGGAAATTGATGTCATGTGGTGCAGTGGGGTTTGGTCTGAGGAATGTTCCCAAGATGAAACTTGGAAATATTTCTACTAGAGAGAAAACCTTTGGCTCTCTGAAAGCTCTCCTACTTGGACAACAATGCCTTGCATAGCATCATAAAAAATTAAGTTTAAACATGTGTGCAGGGTGAAATAAAGTTTGCCCAGGACATGTGTACATTACAGATTAAGACTGTCTTTCACTTATGTAATTCAATAGCTAGTAATAAAGCTTTATGGAATACTATAACTAAATGATTTAGAAGAAAGCGCTTCCCGGCATGCCTATTTCTAGTTCATCATCATTAACATCAGAGTCGCTCTGCAATAGAAGACAGTTTCATGTTCCCCAAAATATTTTCTGACCACAGGAATTCACAAATCTCATTGAGAGTTACCATTCAGAGTGGAGTGAACTCTTAATATACTTGAAGTATAATGAAGCACAAATGATCTGAGCTGCAGGATTGTAAAATACTGAACTCTGCACTTCTTTAAACACTTACATCTGGCTGTCATTTGAAGCAGCCAGATGTTGTGTAATCCAGTTTTCGTGATTGTATTTTCTGACATCGTTAAAAGTGTTCTGTTGCATTTGGCAGTGAATTCTGAATGTGAAATCACACAAAGCAAGCAAAGAGACCTGTCCTCATGACTGAGTTGATCTGTTCAGTGGTGCACAGGCTGTCACTGTGTATTAAGCCCTGATTCCTGTGTGTCTGCAGGTTCATTATATCTTGCAGGAGGTGGTGATGGGAGGCATGGTGCTGGAGACCAACATGAACGAGATTGTCGCCCAGGTCGAAGTGCAGAACCGCATGGAGAAATCAGAGGTCAGGGTGTTAGCCACATTAAGGGACCGTGCCTGTCTTTTTGCATGTTTCAGCTTATAGACTGCAACTTTTTGAACCGTTGCATTATTGTGTAGTAGGGATGTTCCTGACAACGAATTTCTCCAACATTTAAACAAATGTCAACTAGTCAAGAACTCAGAAAACACTCAGAAAGCTAATTTGAGCACAATTTAATCTGTAAGGTTTAAAATATGTCCCCAGTGTCTGTTCCAGTTGCCCGGTCTCACAGACCTGGTGTATGGTGTAATAATTGTTTGGTATATGGTATGGTTTGCTTATACACTTAGCATCTTAGCAAGCAGATTTGATGCATTAAGCTAGCTGGGGTTTAATATTAGTTTATATTACATAATATTTACATGTTTTAGTGCACTAAAACATGTAAAAACACTAGTACAGTATGATTTTTAAATACCTAAATTTTAGAGCCTGACCGATTTGCAAATTTGGAGGGCGATGCACATACCGATTTTAGAGGGGAAAATTAATTGATCAACAATGCAGCAGCATATATAATAATTTTTTGAGCTGTAATGAAAACAAAACTTTGAAAATTTATGTGGATAAATAGATAGCTAAATAAATATTACTATGGCAGACAATTGCCATAAAAAAATATGAAAACTAGCTAACACCATTTCTAAATCTTTAAAATCTAATCTAAAAATGAAATCTAAAAGTTTTCATAAAGGCCGATGATTCCTGTCAACCAATATATTGTTGGGCTCTGCTACGTGTTATAAAATATTGTCAATAGGCAAGTGGGATCTTTTTCCATAGACAAATAACATGTATGCTAATGGTATCCCAGAGGCAGTAATCATATACAAATTCCACTCATCGTGGCTTTAAAGATGTTTTCCCTGTTGTTTTGTTTTGTCAGGGAGGTCTGTCAGCGGCCCCCGCTCGCGCCGTCTCTGCAGTGAAGAACATGAACCTCCCAGAGATTCCCCGCAACATCAACATCGGAGACATCAATATCAAAGTGCCGAGCCTCTCCCCGTTCTGAGCAGCTCTCCAGCTGAGCTCTGCAGGGCTGATGTACTACTGATGCAGTTCCTCTCCACCCAGTTCTGTGCTAAATACAGAGAAAACAGTTTTATATGTGTTTAACGGAACCACAGCTGCTTACTCTCCCCCTCATTCCTAATGTCTCACATCAGCGAGAGATAAGCAGTGGAATATTTTTCAGTTTCTGCTGTATACAAGTTACAGATTCCTCCAGCTGAAGGATTTGCACAATAATGTAAAGTTTGATTCTATAATGCATCAAGAAAAACATTAATATTCATGTATTTTCTGCAATTGTTTGTCTTTTTTTTTATTTCACAAGATGATTTCGTACTCCCTCCAAAAGAAAAAATGAAGTGTGTTGGCCCAGTGCGTATTTTCCTGCCCAACTCTTCCAACTCTCTGACATTCATTAGCAGTAATCCTGTCCAAGGTTTGAAAAGTTTCCCTCTGTCGGGAGTGGGCTTTTGGACTAGACACAGCTCACTGTAATAAGATCTTTTTGCTTCTGTGTTGGGTTATAATTACTCAAACACATCTTTATCTCCTGTTCCAAGTGTGTGTTCATACCCACTGGGATTTAACTCTATGCTTGTCACAAATTACCCTTCTCTCCCTCTGTAATATATTGTGTGTTTGACATCTTTGTGGTTTGTGAGTAATGTTATTGTTCTCCTGGGTGCAGACTGCGCTCAGTACAGTAAATATAAGTTCAAACCAGGTTTATGTGCTGTGATATGATCTTGCCAACATCTATACACAGAGTCAACAGACTTACTTTGACTTTTTTTTGTTTTTTTAAGTGTTTGTATGAAGTGTGTCTTATTGGCTGTATTTAGAAGTTTCATTTTGTTCTCATTTGAACCGTTGTCCTGTAGATTTTTATTATGTTGAGCCTCTTAAGGAAGGCGTCCGTGTCAAAGACATTCCTTGCCATGGTAAATTAAAAAAATATGAATTCCTGTGGATTTGTCTTGTGTGTCGACTGATTCAACCTGGAGTTTTTAATGTGTCGGGAGAAAAGCAGAGTCTGTGGTGAACCAGCATCAGCATGAATATTTTGCATCACACTGGTTAGAACACTCTGTACCTCTGAGTATCCTATGTACAAGGTTCTTTCTGCTGCGATGAGTCCGCTGTCTTGTTGATACAGCCGCATTCTTTCAGCCCCCCTTCTCTGCAATTAATGGATTTTTTTCCATTTTGGAATCTAGGGAGTTGCTCCCTCCCTACATCCCCAGGAGAACCTGTGGTAGTTCTCCCCGTGTCCTTCCTCCACCCTCACAGATGCAGAGTTAAGGATAATTCCAGCTAAACTTCTACACCTCATGCAGACTCAAATCCCAGCTCGCAGGCAACATCCACCTACACAGGGTTTGGTATGTACTTTTTTTCCCCCCTGTTTCGCATTTTAATCTATCCAACATGCTGTTTTCCAAGCCACTCCTTTAGTTGTGTTTTCCTTCACACACAAGATTCTATAACAGCCTGTTAGTAATTTTACTGCTTTTGGCATCTGGTGCAATGTTGCACTGCTTCTTTTACACTGAAGTAGGTTTTTCAGAATTGGTCTGCAAGTAAAAGATTCATTTAGGAAAAATGGTGCATGACAGAATATATCCGCTGTGAAATGCTGAAAATCAAAATCAATGATTGTTAAAGATAACTGGCATCCTGTGTTAACACAGTGCCACCTGTTGAATCAATGTTACTTCTCCTTTTTTTTCTCTCATTCCTCTTGATTTCACTGGTTTCAGTTTAAATGGAAGATCAAGTAACCAGTATGTCTGTAGTATGGAAACAAAAACTCACATGTGGAATGTAGTTGTGGGACATAATTGTACACTTAAAGCCCCTGTTTGACTTCTTGCATCCAGTTGGCTGAAGCTTATCTGTAGTGTGAAGCTGAGAACACACAACTGATAGTGTTGGTCACAGGTTCATGTGCAGGTAGAATGATAATGCAAAATGATATTGTGTGTGGGCACTAAAATGGATTTTACCTTCAGACGCTTGAGATAAGATTAACTATTGACCCCCAGCAGGGAATCTGGCTGAAATGGCAAAGGACAAAGTGTGGAGAGAAGGAAGAAGAGAGGAGGAGGGAAAAGTTATGAAAGCAGCCAGATGGTGTGCAGTTTTAGTCCTTCCTAGATGTAATTATTTGCAGTCCTGTGCAAAAGGCACAATATTTTACTAACTACTCTCATCTTATTTTCTTCAAAAACTTGCATTATTGCATGTTCTAATAATATCTTAACAAAGCAGTAGGCCTACTTGCGAGTACACAGTTCTTGCAGTGAACCAAAGAGCAGAGTCTGTGAAAATCACACCGTGAAACAGATGTGGTCACGTGGTTCCTTTGTTGTCGTTTTTCACTCCATGAAAATATGTGATTTTGTGCACCAAGATAAACATTCCCACTCACAAGATTATCCTGCTCCCTACTGGCAGGGGGGAAGTGCTTGTGATTTGTTTGGCTTATATTGCTTATTCACTTGGCTGACAGGGACATTTTAAACATTAGAAGCATTCATGTAACAGAGAGGTGATTCATTTCCATTATCCTGCATGGCAGACGCACAGTTGGCTGAGGGTATGCTTTATACTATAGGGAGACCCTAGAAGGTTTATGTCTGTGTGGTCCTGGTCGGAGGAGAGTTTAATCAGATTCAGATCCATCAATTCCAGATGCTCTCTACCTGTGGGGTGTTGAGTTCACACAGCAGTGACTGTGGAGGATTGTTTTTTCCCTTTGGTGGCTGAAGGACTCATTGATCTTCCCACCTTGATGTCTTTGTTAATAAAAAGGTAGATAAACTTTCTTTATCTAGGCATTCTTCAATCTCAAGTAGGCATGTGAAGACATACATGTACATGCTGTTCACCCGAAAAGAGAAATACCACTTTTCAATTAGGCACACTTTTAGACCTTTTAGAAAAGATTTGCACCAAATTCTGACTAAACTAATGAAGATGTAAACCTCCAGTACTGATGTTTTAATAGAGGGTCAGAAAGCCCTAACCCTTTGTTAATAATTGAGTTTTATCAGTTTATTTCATTCATCAGTTTCATTTATTAGTGGAGATGTTATAGCTTATCAGGGTGAGGTGTTACTAAAGACGTCATGGGTGTCACACAGCAGGTCGGGAACTGTAAAAGTTTTATCACCAGAGGAACGTGAGTTGCGGACTTTCAACTGAACTCAAAGTCTTCATCAGAAGATAACGTTTGCTCAGTTGTTGTGAATATGACTCAGTTTTCTTCATGTGAAGAGAAGGCAACCTCAGTCAAGGTCCATGGTCAAGAGAGAACTTTCACACTCAACAGTGATGAAGTTTTCAAAAATAAATTCAGTTTAAATTGAAATCCCTTCATTAAGTAGGCCCCATTATCAAGTTCTATCAGATGTTGAATTGATAAAATACTGGATTGGGGAAAAAGTATTTTATTGACCCAGCCAACACACCATCTGCTGACATTTCTCTGTGTTTCTCATGCACTCCCAGATGTGTGGAGCGATGATAAATTGATGATGTAGGACACACCTGTACATGCTATCAGAAAGGAAGGGAAGGAAAGATGTTAAACTGTGACAACATATGCAAAGTCAGGGTTTTGTACTTCAAATGATAAAATTATGACTTCAGTATGTGTTTCTTCTATCACTACCAGCAGTTTTCCCACAGCTGATCCCTGTGTGTTACTGTATACTATATAGTATATATTTCAAGCAGGTACAAACATGTGCAGCGACGGACGTTTATGAAATGAAAGTAGACTTAAAGCTTTTATAGATGTTTTTGGTTACAGAACATATACAATATTTTAAAGTAAGTTTTCCAAAAGAAGTGGAATTTCTCAGAGGAAGAAATTTAAACGCTGACGTCCAACAGACGCACACTGTGTCCCAGAGGGCGGCTTGCCGCAGCCTTTGGAGGGCGAGCTCTTCGCAGTCAGGAAGGATGAAATCGAACTGTAAGACTGCTGGGAACATCAACATGCGTCATGGAGAGATATCAGCTCTCAGTGATAAGATAATTAACCAGAGTGTGTTTTATAATGTCACACTGTGATCTTTGTTCTAATCATATTGTTCATGGCTGCAGAAGAAGTGATAGTTAACGTGATCTGTTTCCTCCTAGATATTCTTAGATCGGATACGCATATGACAGAAAGGAAAGACAGACCGATAATACAAAGAAGGACAAAGCAAATGCAGAGTTTCCTGTTTACAAGCATACATGTGCAGCAAGGGGGTAAAAATCAAGTTGCCACAATGTCATCTCTTATATATGGATATTTTCTGTATGTAGAAATAAAGCAGCTTGTTGGAAACCAGGATAATTTCTGTTTAGAGGTGGATTTGCATGAAACACTCATCTTTTCTTTTATGACTTGTTTCAATGAGTCATGTTAGCTTGTAGCTACTCAGCAAGCAGCAATGTTAACACTTAACAAGGCTTTCACAGGTAGAGATAAATGACCATTGTAGATCCAAAACCATCCGGTAACAGCAAGGATTAAAAACATAGGAGACACAATTAACCTTAAAACTAACATTAGCATGATGTTTGTCTGCTCAACAGCTGCAAATGCTTGTTTACCAGCTGCAACAGAGTGGTATTGTTATTTTTTAATATCAAATGAGACTGTACACCATTTCTTGACATTTATACATTTGAGGGCTGAGTTGAACACTAAATGACCAGGATCTTCCCATCTTTCTATTTCTCTGTAGGTCTTATGAAAATGTCTTTTTTGCACTGTTAATATCTCAACCATAAACTAAGGAGGGAAGAGACCTGTTGGGCTGCACAAACAAAGACTAATAGAGTTCTTCTCTGCTCTCCGGAATTGGACATGGGGAGAGTCTACTATGTCAGTAGAAATGTGGGCCTCGTATTGCTTGTACTGGCGGCCATAGCTCTAGCCACGATTATAGCTCTCTCCATTGCCTACAACAAGGAGAGGGCCAGGAATCAAGGCAAGCCTGCGGATGGAGCAGCAGACAGCACCAACATGTCTACAACCTTAACAACACCCAGCACTCCTAAGGAACCGTGGGACCACTACAGACTTCCAGGATCCCTTCGTCCTGCCTTCTACAATGTCACCCTGTGGCCACGGCTGAAGCCCAACAGAGATGGCCTGTATATCTTCACTGGAAGTTCAGCAGTGGTGTTTGAATGTGTGAAGGAAACCGACCTCATCATCATCCACTCCAACAAGCTGAACTTCACTAGGTTCCATGGGCACCATGCCAAGCTTAGCAGCCTGGGTGAAGTCGCTGTGCCCACTATACAAAGGTCTTGGCTTGTTGTGAAGACAGAGTATCTGGTTCTTCAGCTACACAGCAGACTAGTAGTAGGAGCGTCATATGTACTTTACACTGAATTTCAGGGGGAGTTGGCAGATGACCTGGAAGGCTTCTATAGGAGTGAATACACTGAGGATGGTGTGAAAAAGTAAGCACTGAGTTAATACAATGGTGCACCATTGTGCTCATTATAATTCCAGTGTTCCTCTTGGTGGGACTTTGGAGTATTTTGCTTTGTCAATTTCTATTTTGTGTTAATATTTAATTGCAACATGTTTCAGAGTTATCGCTACTTCGAATATGCAAGCAACATTTGCCAGGAAAACTTTCCCTTGCTTTGACGAGCCAGCCATGAAAGCTATCTTCAATGTCATCATCATCCATGACCCAGGCACCGTGGCTCTGTCTAACGGCATGGAAATAGGTTTGTTTTAAAAACACAAAAATGCAGTCCTTTATAACTTTTGCTATGTTGTAACATTCTGTGGAAAAAGGGTCAGTTCAAAACCATATTGTAAAATCCAATACAGACAGAAATTGTATTGGCAATACTTTATTGTAATTTCAATACAAAAACAGGAATTTGATTAGTACAAGAGATTTCACATTATTCAAAAATTACTATGAGAAAAACGCAACATTCTGTTATGCGTGAGACAGTTTGAATGTAAATAATGAATAACTTGGACATGTCAGAGTCTAACTCTTCCCCTCCCTGAACAGCCACTGCAGCCTCTGTCATCGAGGACGTGCCCGTCAGAGTGACGACATTTGAGCCCACAGAGAGGATGTCCACGTATGTGCTGGCCTTTATTGTCAGTGACTTTGTTAACATTCAATCAACCCTAAACAACAAATTGTTGGTAAGAATTCTTTCCCCCCTTAATCTGTTTAAATGACCCATGTGCTTTGCTTACAATTTATTTGGATCAGAAGCCAAAAGCAGTACAAACAGCCAATATTATATCTTGTGACCCCAGAATAAAAGTAATGGGAAAAAGAAAGATGCATTCATTATTGTGGACTTACAGCTTTCAAATTGTCCTCAGATTCGAATCTGGGCTCGAAGAAAAGCCATAGAGGACAGGCAGGGTGACTACGCACTCAACGTTACTGGTCCCATCCTTGAGTTCTATGAGGGATACTACAATGCAACATATCCACTTTACAAGTCAGGTAGGTCAACTCTGCATCAACATTTCCTGTCTTTACAGGAAAATGTTTAACTGCGACTGTTTCTCATTTAGGCCAGCATTCGGTTAAATTGCAATTCAAATGGAAAGAAAAGCATTACCTACAAGCTTTGCATAGTTACTGTTGGAGGTTTAACTGGTGTTTAACAGAACTTCTTGTTAACATGCTCACAGTGACAATGCTAACATGTGTTTACCACAATCCCCATGTAAGTTTAACATGTTCAAATGTTAACATTTGCTGAATAGTACAAAAGCTGAGTCTGATGGAAATGGCGTGAGCTTAAGCAAAAAATTGTGATGTTACGATAGCGCTACATTATTGTTCATTATTTGTAAAGATATTTCTGGACTAAAGTAGACTGACTATACACAACACAACCTACAGTAAATGCTTTTATATCTATGCTCTATTGTCTCTGTTGTGCTAAGCTACATTTGAAAATCTCAGTTATCAGTAAACATATACTTAGATACTTACAATGACTCAGTGCCTGTCAATAAGTCACACTGGTGTATTTGTCAATTCAAGAGTACTTCAACCTCGCTGTTCTTCTATCAATTACACCACGTGGATGGTAGACAACAAAATAATAGACATTTTGTGCACCAAACATTGTTTGGTGGATCCAATTTATGCTAAATTTACCAACTGGTGTTTTCAAATGTCCCTTTGGTGGTCAATTTCTAATGCACTTGTCATCTGTAGATCAGATTGCTCTGCCTGACTTCAGTCCTGGGGCGATGGAGAATTGGGGTCTGGTGAAATACAGGGAGATGGCCTTGCTCTATGACCCCATCATGTCCTCCACTGGAAACAAAGAGAGAGTTGTGACTATCATCTCCCATGAACTAGCACACATGGTAGGCCATAATATTTCTCACGCACTGATATCGCATCAGTTCCAATTTTATAGAAAAAGAAAATCTTACAGCAAGTGAAAATAGGAGTTAATAATCAGAACATCAATCTCAGCTCCACTCTTGTGAAGAACACAATAAAGTTTTAAACATAAATGTATGTGTACGTGTGTGTGTAGTAGTAGTGTAGTGTGTAAGTACTTGACCACCCTTTGCAAAGGCAGATGACAGACTGTCACCTGGGGACATATCAGACTGACTCCATGTTAGATGTTTTTAGAGTCTGACATCATAAGTGATTTGTTCTGTGGTTGGGAATTTTCTCAAGTTCTTTAGTGGTATTTTTGGCCAATATTGTAACTCACTGTCAGATGAAAACAGTTTTCATGGGAACATTAGTCAGTTTCCTGACAATGTGCTGAGAACAACAGATGTATCACTGGTTCCTGTGTAAGAGCTGTTTTTGCTCATTATGTGTTGTGTTATTTTAGTGGTTTGGAAACCTGGTGACTCTGCAATGGTGGAATGACCTGTGGTTAAACGAGGGCTTTGCATCATACGTGGAGTACCTAGGAGCTGACCATGCAGAGCCCAACTGGAATTTGGTAAGAGCCATGCTTGCATCTTTCAAACCTTGACAATTACATTTCTCTGAACAGTGACTCATGGTTGGGCCAGAAAGCCTGTGCTAACTCATCTCTTTTCTTGACTGCAGAAAGACATGATCATACTCTCAGACATTCACAAGGTGTTTGCTGTGGATGCCTTGGCCTCCTCCCACCCGCTGTCGCGTCGGGAAGAGGAGGTCAATACCCCTGCTCAGATCAGCGAGATGTTCAACACCATCTCCTACAGCAAGGTCTGCAGCTCTGACAGAATAATATACAACATCTGATGTAGGATCTTTTACAGACATACAATTTTAGTCCAGTTTTGTCCTTTATAGGAGTAAACAGCTACTATAACTATAAATACTTAAAAACTAGGCAACATGTTATGGCACTAGTAAATCCAGAACTTACATAACACTATTCACTTTTCTTTTTCTTTTCTTTTTTATCCCAAGACAATGCGTTTAAAACAGATAAGACAAATTATGGTGTTTCTGTCTTTGTCAGGGAGCAGCAGTCCTCCGGATGCTGTCGGAGTTTCTTACTGAGCCTGTGTTTGTCAAAGGACTCAGTGTAAGTATTAACTCTTAAAGCCTCTTTCACACATGGTTCCCTGTCCACAATTGGGATTACCTTTCAGGCACTGCAAGTGATTTTCACTATTTCACTACTACACTAGCACTGCCCTTAAGATCATTTCAATCTTACGTCTTTTCACGGATTGACATGGTAATGTCAGAACCCATGGGCCAAGAGCAGCCCAGCAGATGGCAATAATGCAATACTGCCATAAAAAATCTACAGAAATAACTGTTTTTGTTTGGTCCATCCACAACCCCTTCCGCCGTTGACTTAGTCGTTCTTTATACGCTGTGTCCTTACTTCCTTGGCTTCTGTCATAATTAGTGTGTGGTATGAAGAATCAAACCACATTCATCCATTTCTTAGTTTAGACTGGTGTGTTTCAGTAAAACCACAAGATTGCTCAAGATTGATTCCAATTTGAATTCATTGTTTCCTTTGTACTGCTGTGAGACTTTTAAGCACGTGACAAGTGCAGATTCAGTGGTGTGCACGGGGGGCAGTCACCCCCCTTGTGGCACAATTGTTGAAAAAGGCACTCTAAAGTGCTCTCTTGGGAGGCAAAACAGGGGAGAAGGCCCTGGTGGCCTTTTTTTCTAATGTTTGACTTCCTGTTCAAACGTCCTTTTTTTCTCCTCAGTCTTACCTGAACACATATGCCTTTGGAAACACGGTGTACACAGAGTTATGGGACCATCTCCAGCGGGTTGGTACAGCAGAGGTGTTGTGCATGATTTTACCTGGCAATGAGTCCCTGACTGCATGAGTTTCTTATTTAATTTGTGCTTGTTGTCAGGCAGTTGAAAACACACCAGGAATACATATTCCTCACACTGTCCACGACATTATGAACCGCTGGACTCTTCAGATGGGCTTCCCAGTGGTCACTATTGACACCAGGACAGGGAGTGTCACCCAGAAACACTTCCTGTTGGATCCGGAATCTGTAGTGGAGAGACCCTCTCAGTTCAAGTAGGAATCAGTTTTACCTTATCCTGTAGATTCCATGTCAATAATATGTGAAGAAATTCCTGAATGAGATAATGTCTAGCCTTACAAAAAAGGTCACCAACAGCTGAAGCACAAAATAACTCTTCTTGAACTAGTCTTGGACTCAGAATATTGCAAATATTGTAGCTTCAAGCTATCATGAGTATGGTAACATGCTCAGAATGTCAATGCTAACATGTTGATGTAAAGTAGGTGTTATCATGGAACCAGAATTTATGGCAATCCATCCAATAGTTGTTGAAAAAATCCACAAATGCGAAACTTGTGCTCGTGCTAGACAAAAAGGCAGAAGATTTCCATAGTCTGTAGGATTTATCCTCTAAGCGCCCATAAGCAGACATAGGCATAACATTGCTATCTCTAAAACCATGCGGCTAGCATGGCTAAATCCATTGTCTTTATCTGGGGGTTTTGTTCAGTTACAAATGGTTTGTCCCAATTAAATGGACGAAGAAAGGTGTGGAGCAACCGCAGTACTGGCTCCTTAAAGAGAAAGGTATGGTCACAATTACAACCAGATCTGAACACTGGAGAAAACCAGATTTACCAGATCTGAATAGTTGCATACCTCACTTTAATATTTTCCACCAGACACCCACATTCCCATGAGAGTTTCAGGAGATGACTGGGTCGTGGCCAATACCAATGTGTCTGGGTACTTTAGGGTGAACTATGATCTTGACAACTGGGATCGTCTCCTCTCCCAGCTCAGCACCAACCATCAGGTGAGTCACAAGCCCATTTACAAAAATATGTTATTCAATTATACTATTCTTTGTTTTTTGTGTCTGTCAACTTTTAGCTGAATACAGAAAGTAGTAAGATGTACGTTATCTAACTAAAATGTAAGAAGTGTGTGTCTGTATGATAGCATGTCTGTCCTTGATTTTCTCAACATTCGTTCTTCACACTTATTGGTGTATTTAGTGCGATCTCTTAAAATCTATGAAGCATCATTGTTACCTCCGCCAAGGAGATTATGTTTTTGGTTCCAGTTTATTTGTCTGTCAACAGGATTATGGAAAAAAAATTTTTTTCATCACAGGGCAGATACAAGTTATTTTTCACTTCATTACTTCACTTCACGCGTTGTGAGATAGGGCATTGTATTAATGTGCTGCTCGATTTCTTGTTTTAGGGTTTCAGAAGTGTTACTAGTTGTGTTCAATCAAAAAGGTGCTGGTTTTGGCTGATTTTATATATGATATTGCATTTCCAGTTAGTTTTGCATTTTAATCCCATGACTCCAGTTTTAAATATTGTTTCTGAAACTGCAGACAGACTTTATAAGGAAAGAACAATGTTATCATGGCTTTTTGCAGAAGTTGCGACTGTTCCGTTTGCTTGGCCACGTGGGCTCAGTGTGTGTGGATTTAAACATGAACATGCTTGTGCTTGGTCTTCGTTTCAGGCCTTATCAATCATCAACAGAGCTCAGATCATAGATGACACATTCAACCTAGCAAGGTAAAGATTTCTAAGTATTTAAAGTATTAAGTCCTTTGCAAATTGTATGTCTGCAAAGAAGTTGTTCCCTTTGTGTAGAGCCAAAATAATCAATACATCATTGGCCCTGAGAACGACCAAATACCTGTCCGAGGAAACAGAATACATGCCCTGGGAGTCAGCTCTAAGAAACCTTGACTACTTCATCCTCATGTTTGATCGCACTGAGGTCTATGGGGCTTTACAGGTTAATACTGCTTCATCACAAACACTAATACTGATTATTTTGTTGCTAACATGAAAAGTGTATGAAGGGAAAGTGTAAAATACGGAACATAAAAACTATTGCTGCTATATTTTTTATTTCAGTCATACCTCAAGAAACAAATCCAACCACTTTTTGAGCACTTCAAGACGATTACAGCTAACTGGACCAGAATACCTACAGGACACACTGACCAGTAAGAATATGTATACCAAAACATGAACGGTATTTAAATCAAAAAGCAGGATACGTACCATCTTTTGACATAATTTATTCAATATAATATTTAGCTCTCACACATATTGAATGTTATCATGCTGTTACAGTTTTTCCACCTCCCTTCACAGGTATAATCAAATGAATGCCATTGGAATAGCCTGCAATGTCGGTGTGGAGGGTTGCAGGGAGCTGATCAAAAGCTGGTACAGGCAGTGGATGGAAAACCCAAATCACAACCCGTGAGTACAGAGTAGTCAATGTCAAGATTTTATAGTCTTTTTTCATTAACAGCTAGTTGTACACTTTTCAAATGTTAGCTGTAAATGAAGAGGGAATCTTTGTGTTTCATGTTCATTTTCTAATTGACTGTATGGTTATATTGTTTAATCAGGATCCATCCCAACTTGAAAAGCACAGTTTACTGCCGTGGTGTTGCGTTCGGGGGTGTGGAGGAGTGGGACTTTGCCTGGAGGATGTTTAAAAATGCCACTCTGGCATCTGAAGCTTCCAGGCTCCGGGCAGCCATGGCCTGCACCAAAGCACCTTGGCTTCTGAACAGGTACGGACGACATCCATGTTGGGGGAGTCCACGTTCAAGGAGTTTCGTGAACTCCTATTTTGAACCAATGTACAACAGTGTAGCAATTACATTCATGTAAGAGAGGAGAATTTTATCTTTCTAGCAGACCACTTATATCACATTATTTCTATACTTTTAAATATGCTGACATGGTTACGTAATAGGAATTAAATTCATGTCATACATTGGATACTTGACCTTTGATCTGAAATCTAGTTCCAACACAAATTAACTCCCATTTGACAAAAGTTGAACCAGAGATTTCCTGTAGCATGAAGAATGAAAAATTGCATATACAAATTGTGAGTGAATCGAGTCAGTAATGTCAATTTCACAGCAATATTTACCTGATATTTGCTATCACTGGCTAAAATGAGCCACCATAAGCTAATCATTACAGCAGACCAAGAAAGACACAGTGGAATAAAACTGTTGTGTTTTATCCGTAAAGTAGCCCAACCCTGTTCTCGACACTAACCTTAGTCAATTGGGATTATTGCCTAAATTTAACCATTTTCTGAGATGCAACTAAGCATGTAACTAGAGGAAACTACCACACCTTCCCTGACTCATTCACATCGTACACAAAAGTATACTTTGTGAGTCAGTATCAGAATCTGGCAGCATGACAAAGTGTCAGTATCTGAGGAGTTGGGATGAACTCACCAGTATAAATATTTTCTACTGGTGGACCAATCTTTATCTTGACTCTGCACAAGAGTTCATTTGTTCGGTTTCCAGCCATTTGTGTCTTTCTTTTGGCTTTCATGCAGTTCCCTGAAATAGGAGTCTAAAAGTTGTTTTGTATTCTTTTGAACATGCCTGTAAAGCCCAGTTGATTTTAAGGATAGTGTGTAACCATAACGTGAACTGTTTCACTTTTTGTACAAGCTCCATGTGTTTGAAATGTTCAGTGATCTTTTTTTAAATCTGAGATAAATATAATGAATAAAGCTTTGGAATTTATGTATTCATGAGATTATGTTTTGGTTGAGACAGATATCTGAAGTACACCTTAGACCCAACTAAAATCCACAAGCAAGACATCATTTCTACCATCCAGTACATCTCCCAAAATGTTGTGGGAATGCAGCTGGCCTGGAACTTCGTCAGATCGAGATGGAGCCACTTTTTACAGCAGTAAGACCTCACTCTTTCTTGGACAAGTTTCCAAGAAACTTGTCCTATGAGACAGAGTTTATTTCCCTTTTTTGCCTTTATTCCCTTTCATGTGTACAGGGATATTACTTGGGTGTTTTGTTGGAATAAAACAGGCAGCACTCTTAAGGGTAGAAGAATATTTATTACACAGAATCCACAGCAGCTCACAAATGAATGTAAAAGTCGTAACTGCTCAACACTATTAGGTAGAAATGTGACTTCACTGCTACTTTTTCTTTCACTGATTCACCCAATTTTCATATGTTTCTCTAAGTATATATAGCTGTACACTAAGTACTGATTATGTTGTTATTTTTGAGCCTTCACGTATGCCCAACACTGCTCGACTTTATTTCCCTTTTTTTGCATTTATTCCCTTTCATGTTTACAGGGATATTACTTGGGTGTTTTCCCAGGCAGATGTTTAATGAGGTCAAAAGCAGGATATACACACATCTTTGTGCTGATCACCAACATTATGTCACTGCAACTTGAAATAAACAACTTTCTTTTATTTATCAGGTTTGGAATGGGGTCATTTTCCTTCTCTAGTCTTGTCACTGGAATTACCAAGAGATTCTCTACAGAGTTTGAGTTACAGGAAGTATGCAGCCGACACACCCACAACCACACTAAAACACATACTTCATTTCCCACTGGGTATTTAGAGGAAGAAAAAGACAACAAATGCAAAAATTCAGTTTTCTTTCCATTTCATGTGTCTCCCTCCAGCTGAAGAAGTTCAAAGAAGACAACCTCCATGTTGGTTTTGGCTCAGCCACCTTGGCCCTGGAGCAGGCTATAGAAGAGACCACAGCCAACATCAAATGGGTGACAGAGAACAAAGACCATGTGCTGAAGTGGTTTACTGAAGAGTCCACATGAGAACACTAAGTCAAAATTACACACTTTTTTGGACAGACAGGGATACATAATGAATGACAATCACTATAATCATCAGGAACAACATGCCCTTTCAGCCCTTTCTTGGTAACTGTTGCGCAGACAGTTGAGCAATACCTAGTGATGTAGCTGTGAATGAACAAGTTCAACTCTCACCTCCAGGCTATGAAACAAAAGATTGACATGTATTATTAGTTTCAGAAAGGCCTCAGCTTATGTCTTCTTTTCTTCATACTTTCCATATATGTACCTGCTTAAGATATGCAATTCAATTATACCACACTGTAAACATGAGGCATTGAGACACTTGTAGACCATCAGAGCAGCTTCAGTGTTTAACGGCATTCTTTCGACAAGTGGCTGAAACCTATTACTGATTAGAGACTCTTGTCATGATGGGATGTTGACTTCTTTCTGTATTTCGACTGTGATTATTCGACTGTGTTATACGTTTTTTTTTTTTAACATATGCTGCAGCTTCTTTCATGTATATCTCTGAATGGACGCCCGCATGTCAATGCAGAATCTGCAGGAAACAAGACAGGATATTGATTTTGGACGTGTTCTGGTTTCCGTTTGTAGTAGTGACCAATCAGGTTTGAGCAGACTTTGGATGCATGCAGGTAAACAGTCCATGTGGAGAAAAGAGGCAGAACACATTGGCTGAAATGCAGTCTGGGAACCCATCAGCTTTCATCTGATAACTATTTAGATTATTAGCATGTTTAACTGAGAGTAAATTGGCTGCTTGTGAAACAATCCAGCCGTAGACATAACTTCACATCTCTGACTCCAAGCTGCTAATCAGACTTCAAACTGACTGGTGGATGGAAGAGAAATTCCTGGCTCAGATATCTGCTCTCTGGGCTTATCTGGATATCTGCTGGTAACACTAAAACCACTGAAATATTGGCTAAATCATAGTTGATGGGTTCTAAGATAGCTTCAATGTGAAGTCATTCTCAACAAGGATGTCTTTACATTGATAATCCATTTGCCTATCGGTATTAAGAGAGAAAGACTCTGTTTTTATTTCTATTATGTTTGTTGTTGTTCTTTTTAATAATTAAATCATAAATCATTGCACTAAATTACATATTGATTGTCTACAAATCTATGCAAAGACTCAATGGAGAAATAAATTAGAGGCTCAGAAAGACCAAATGCCTATGTCTGTTATTCTTTCTATGAAAAGGGTTCCCTATAGTCTCTCTTCGACAAGACTAGAAGCTGATGACCAGTGTTCATAGTGTGTTAAGTGTTTAACCCCTAAATTGAAGTTGGTTTCTGAAACTGATTAAATTAAACGCACCATACAGAAAAGTTTGTCCTCTCCATATTTTTGCATGGGTGTGTGCATGACTACACAAGCAGATCTGCCATGTATTATAATTATATCAATTAGTTGAAATGGAATCTTACAGGAATCTTTCCACCTGAGGACAGAGGGCTGAGATTAGCACAGGGAAACGTCACACATTACAGCCTGTATAAAAAACAATGCTGTGACAGTTCAAGGTGAAACCATGAACTGATAAGAGGTTTGACAAGCTTTTTATGACCTGTATAAAGTTGAAAATAATGAAAAGGGTTAAAGGGACACAAGGAGTACTGTGCAGCATGTGGAAACAGTTGTGTAATGTCTTCTGTGGCTTTGGAGAAAAGTAACATCTCCCAGTTATCGAGGCTATGGCTTTAAGAATACAAATTTTCCCAAAGATAATGAACATACAACACAGTTGAAAAAGCCATTTGTTATAAAAAAAATTGTACAAAGAATGCTTGATTCTGCATCATATAAGCTACCACGGTGCATGCAAAAGTCTGTATAACGAAAATGAAGTTGTAAAAAAGTGCTTAAGTAATGCTGTTCACAGGGTATCATACATTTAATAAATGTTCTTAAGAAATGCAACAAACTGGTTCAATCATAAAGACATGACACAACAAGGCTAGAAACAGTCATTAACTATAGCATCACATTGTGCAATATGCTGTGTCATTATTAGGAGACTGCCTACATCTACTGGAAAAATGACAGATTTTGGTTGGCTTAGAGTGAATAGTTTTCCCCTAGAACAACAAACCAATGCTCTTCAAGACACATTTTCAAACAAGTGGTCTGGTGCAGAGGAGCACTTGAGGGGGTAAAAGTGACAATACTTCTTTAAAATCTGACTCAAAATGACCAACCTGTCATTATGTTTTTCTGTTTTGGTGTTGAATGGTTTGTGTTTGCATGTGATGCGGCTTTTCATTGAAATATTGCTATTTTTCTGGCATCCAGAACAAAATTGTACCAGTGGAAAGAGCTCCTTTGGTGGGAAAGATGATAAAATATGTTCAAAAGGGCCAGTTGGACCAGTTTTGTTGAAGCTCTCACTGGTCTCATTGAAATGAGAAATGTGCGTTTTAGAAGATGGAATTGTGTATTTGTGAGGACACACAAAAATGAACCAGCACAGAAAAGGATGTGAAAATAAATGCACAAGTTGTTTGTGTAAGTGTAAAAATATGGCCATCTCTGATCAACAGACATGTGACTCAAATCATTGAGTCTCAAGCATGTCCCAAGTCATTTTATTCTTGGGCAAATCAAGTCAAAGTTTTTTTGGATCCAGTTTTAAGTCGTATTCCATGTGGTTTTTATTTTCAGGTAAGTAAAGTTCAAGTCTTGAGTCCAAGTTGAAATGATTTAAGTCTACGTCTCTGAACAACTACCATTTCAGCTGCATTATACAGTCATCTGCTTGCATTTCACTGATACTTTAAGTCCATAAGTATGACCCAAATCACCTTTTAGGTTTCAAGTTTATTGTCTTCCATTTTACATACAAGAGGCTTCCTGACAAGCAGCTGATGGGGGACTAAAAACTCTGTTTCTTAGTATTTGATTCATCTGACTTGTTTGTTTAGAAGGGAGTATAACCAAGTTCTCAAGAAGTTACTTAACTCAGATAAGTTGTGATTTCCTGTCATGCCTTTGAGCATAATGATGACTGCACACTTGTGCTTTCCTGGTAATATGAGGTGTCTGACCATCAGATTCATCATCTCTTATTCTGCTCAGTTGATGATGGTGCTGTTTTACTACATGTTATTGGGCAAGAATTGAATAAGTGTACAGTCTTTTAAACTATTTCCAGATGTATTGCTTCTTCTGTTTGTTTTTTTTCAGTTTAACCATTGGTATGTCTCCATTTCTTAAGCCACAACTGTCAACCAAAGCAAACTTAGAGTTTGTACTTTTTTCTAAATAAAAGTGTGTGCAGTTCTACAAACCCATCTTTATCCCATTTCATTATGCAACTCTGCTTCTCCAATATAGGAGAGCCAAATCTGCACACACACACACACACACACACACACACA
>CAFUXE010000282.1:873829-884223 GCA_903364295.1 Serranus cabrilla | reverse complement strand
CAATATTCACATTTATACTGGAGGTCTTTGAATACTTTATTTATTTATTATTTGATTGAAGAGTTTGCAATATGTATTTCTCAGTTAATCTGCAGAGCATGTTGTATGTTTTATTATTCTTTTATATGTGATTACCACTGTAGCAATGTGAGCTGCTGTGCTGAAACAGACTCTGATCCCTGATCTTACAGTAAAGTGGAACATGGAAAAGGAGACACAGAGCCCCCCCAAAACACTTCTACTGTTACTACTTACGCTGCATTTGGTTGATACTACTTTTGTGCTATTGTTACCAAATTATCTTATGTTACCAAACAGCTTGAATTAGGCCCGATTATTAAGGCTGATGCACAAAAAGAAATGCATTAAAATTAAAATGAGGGATTTTGGTGGCTCATTGCTGTGACTCTTTGACCCTTGACAGGATGGTTTGGGCAACTAAACATTGGAATAAACATTTTGCAATTACAGTACAGTAGCTAAAAGAAAGTTATGGATGGACCATAGAGTGGCTTGTCCGTCATCTGCTGTGCTGGGTTGTTGGTCATAGTGTTTGTAAGTCACCCTCAGCTGGAGTCAAGGCTCAGCTCAGATTTCTCTCGTGAACCATTTCTGTCTTGAGGTAAGAAAAGGCTGTTTGTGTGTCTAGATCAGGATCTGGGCTCGCAGGAAGGCTATAGAGGAGGGCCAGGGGGACTATGCTCTGAACAAGACTGGGCCCATACTGGCATTCTTTGAGAAGTACTACAATTCTTCTTACCCTCTGAGCAAGTCAGGTAGGAGCCACAGGACAGTACAAACATTTACACTCATGGATTAGTACTGCTGACAAATATTACTGTATACATACATTGTGTGTAGACAGCAACTGTATATATTTGCTTAAAAATTTTGAAAATGTAAAGCCAACACTCAAAAAATGACCCGTATCGACTCTCTGATCACTTTTAGACCAGATTGCACTTCCTGACTTCAGTGCTGGAGCCATGGAGAACTGGGGCCTGATCACCTATAGAGAAACTGCCCTGTTATATAATCCTGGTGTGTCATCCAATGGAGACAAGGAGTGGGTGGCAACAGTCATCGCACATGAGCTCGCACATATGGTATCACATTCATTGGTGTACTCTCCAAAACTGGGGGACGGTATTAAACTTTGAAATATCTTTAAAACCGTCCGATAAAATGGATCTCTCTCCTCTCAGTGGTTTGGAAACTTGGTGACAACGAGTTGGTGGAATGACTTGTGGCTCAACGAGGGGTTTGCCACTTACGTCTCGTATCTTGGAGCCGACTATGCTGAACCAAAGTGGAACATGGTGAGTTTCGTTCTCTGGTACAAAACTGTTCCAGTGTGAGCCGACTCCTGCTATAGTGGATATACAAAATAATTAAAATGTTTATTGAAAAAAAATGTCTTTGGCTATTTTTCAGAATGATTTAATAGTTATGAATGAGATCACTCATGTGATGGCTGTAGATGCCTTGGCCTCCTCCCACCCACTCTCATCCAAAGAGGAGGACATCCTGAAGCCTGAACAGATCAGTGAACTGTTTGACGCCATCACATACAGCAAGGTATGGTATAACGAGAGTAACACATCACAACCAATGTATTTTTCTCAGGCCACACGGTGGTATAGTGGTTAGCACTCTTGCCTCCCAGCCTGCGTCCCTTCTGTGTGGACTTTGCATGTTCTCCCTGTGTTTGCGTGGGTTCTCTCCAGGTACTCCAGCTTCCTCCCACAGTCCAAAAACATGCAGCTTAGGTTTAATTGGTGACTCTAAATTGCCCTAAGGTGTGAGTGAGCATGTGAATGGTTTTCTGTCTATATATGTGTCGGCCATGCGATAGACTGGCGTCCGGTCCAGGGTGTACCCTGCTTCTCGCCCAATGTAGTTGGCTCCAGCCCCCCACAACCCGAGTTCAGATAAGCAGTTACAGAAAATGAATATATGAATGTATTGTTCTCCACTACACAAGACGGTGACCTCCACTAAACAATAAGACAGATCCCGACTGACACTAATCAAGGACTCCAAATGCTCTTTGGGAACTCCAAAGTACTTATGAATCACTGATTCTCATTAACAGAAAGTTGTGATTCTGTCCCATGTGATATGTCAGACACTAACACTGCTAAGATTCTCCTGTGCTTCATTACAGGGCGCTGCAGTCCTCAGGATGCTCTCAAATTTTATCACTGAGAGCGTCTTTTCCAAAGGACTTCATGTAAGTACAGCTGATTTATTTAGTTTTGTACTTGTTGTGATTTTATTGACTTAGGTTGAACTTTGTTATGTTCACCACAAAAGTGTAACTAGAGTGTAATCATGAGGTTATTATCTGTCTGCAGACATACTTAGAAGAGTTCAAGTATAAGAACACAGTCTACCAAGACCTCTGGAAGCATCTGCAAATGGTAAGATAGCACCCTCATCAAGACGACTTTTCACAAGCAGCTACATTTAAAGACTAGAAAACCACTTTGAGAGCAAAGACCTCCGCCAAGACAATAGTGTCAGTTATGCAATACCAAATTGCACACTGGAAGGATTATATTGAAAGCATGTATGTTGGGAGTACACTGGAATTGAAATATTTCATCCAGTAGATGGCGGCAGTTAGTGAAGGCAATATGGTCACTGACGCAATAATATACATTTGCAATATAATTTCCAGATGGTGTTCCCGATCACCGATCATCACCAAAATCTAATAACCTGTTCCTTGTCCCAATACACACATTGTCCAAAGATTTATTCCAAATCCGTGCAGTACTTCTTGAGTTATTTTGTACACAAACAAACAGACAGGCAGACACACGCCGGCAAAAACATAACCTCCTTGGCAGGAGTAAAAATGCCTTCAAAACCTTCATTCGACCTTCATGCAGTATCTGTGCCTATATATACTAAAGCAGTAGGCATAGATTTATTTGCCCACTTGAGAGCATCACAGCTGCTTTAGTGACAATAAATGAATTAAAGGTATGCCAAAATCATCCTGTTGCAGATGTTTGAGAGGTTAAATTCATGCTTTGTCAACATGTGTCAAAGACAACAAGCAAAAACTTCTAAAAAGTTTTCTGAATGCAGTTTGGATTGATCAGAGCTAATAGCTATGCAGGAGAATCTCAAGGGAATCAAAAGATATGAAGTCTTGCTTTAACCCTCCTGGCTTCATTAAGGACATTTTTAACTGTTGTTTTGGCATGATTTGATCAAAGTTTTTGGAAGTGGAATTTTTTTTGGCTTAATGGCCTTAAATGGTAGTATATTAAGTGAATTCTGTGATACCATTTGTGAAATAAACATCACTGGTATTCATAGTGACTCAATTATCAAAGATTACAAGCTAAATTTCTGGTCTGAGATCAGATAGATGGTCATGGCACCTTGAAGAAATACTGAAATAAATAAAACTAAATTATTCTGCAGGGAGCAATGAAGAGTCATACCATTACTAGTATTTGAATATTCCTTTTATCAGGCAGTGGATAAAGCCGGCATAGTGCTGCCCCTCTCTGTAGAGGAAATTATGAACCGGTGGATCCTACAGATGGGATTCCCTGTGGTCACCATCAACACCCAGACTGGAGAAATCACCCAGAAACACTTCTTGTTGGACCCTGATTCTGAAGTAGACAGACCTTCACCATATGAGTAGGAAACATTCTTGATGCTTCATGTGAAAATGCCGAATATATCCAATAGTCATGTTGAACCCTGTCACAAGAAACTCACCTGCTTTCTTAATATACTCTGTGCTTATGTTTGGATGGATGTGGCTCTAGCTATAAGTGGATAGTCCCCATTACGTGGATGAAGACTGGCAAAGCCAAACCGGACTACTGGCTTCTTCACGAAGAAGGTAAGATTTAATTCAGGTGTATGTTTGGACTTTTGTAGGACTGCAAATCCAATACAAAAAGATGTATACTTATTTCATCTCTCTCCAAACAGCTACAAACACAGACATGACTCTCGGTGCTAATGAGTGGCTGGTGGCCAACATAGATATGAAGGGCTTCTACAGGGTCAACTATGACTCTGAAAACTGGGAGCGCCTCCTCGCCAAGCTGAGCTCCGGACATCAGGTACACAGTGCTGCATTACTTCTGCAGTGTTTTGAAATTATTAATCTACCCAAATACTCAATGCCTTGTTCCTTTTTCAGGACATACCAGTGATCAACCGAGCTCAAATTATAGGTGACGCTTTTAACCTCGCGAGGTGAGGCCATATTTTTTACAAAGCATTGTTTGTCCAATGTTGATGGAGAGAGCTGAGCAGTTGTATGTATGTGCCATTTTCAGGGCAAAGATGGTGAACATAACTCTGGCTCTGAGTACGACCAAGTACCTAGGTAAAGAAGTTGAATACATGCCCTGGGAGACTGCTATTACCAACCTGGACTACTTCTACCTGATGTTTGACCGCAGTGAAGTGTATGGTCCCATGCAGGTTTGTGATGGTCAACTTTTGTTATGCTTCCCCCCAAAACAGCAGAGTTAAGCTGTTTAATGAAGGAATGCAGATTGGATAATCATGGAAAAATATACTTGAAAGTGATATGTAATGTAATTTCAATGCAACACATGTCAAATGTCTCATTTCAGACAGTAATACAAATTCATCAAATGTGCATCTTTATCCCTCAGGCTTACTTCAAGAAACAAGTCACCCCTCTGTTTAACTACTTCAAAAATATCACTAACAACTGGACTGATATCCCAGAAAATCACACCGACCAGTAAGTTACATAAGTATCCTCTTACATTTAAACATTTAAATGGCATTATATTATATTATTTATTGTTGTGATAAACCATGATGGTAGCATGACTAAACTGATGTTTGTCCTGAAAACACACAAGAACAGTATCAATAGAAGGTTACTGTCATCTTTCCTGAAAGGCAGCTCCAACAAGGACTAGATGAACAAAAAGTCTAACTAATCTGTTTCACCTGGTTTATCTAACATTACCATTCGCTGACATCAGGCTGACATCACCCACACACTGTATGCATTATCAGCCATGGGATGTCATACATTCCTCTAACCCTTGTATCCTCTCACATTCCTGTCCAGGTACAACCAGGTGAATGCAATCTCTATAGCCTGCAGTACTGGAGTGGAAGGCTGTAAGGAGCTCACCACTGGTTGGTTCAGAGAGTGGATGAAAAATCCAGCTGTCAACAAGTCCGTTAACATCTCACACTGTCCTTTCATTCTGTCTTTCCCACAAATGTTGAATGCACTAGCTGTTTTACTTTAATGAAAGAAGACCTTTAACTGTCTGCCATCTTTGCCGATTGTTGCAGAATTAGTCCTAACTTGAAGTACACAGTGTACTGCAGTGCGATTGCTGAGGGAGGAGTGGAGGAGTGGGACTTTGCTTGGTCCATGTACAAGAACGCTACCATTGCTTCAGAGGCTGATAAACTCATGTCTGCTCTGGCCTGCACCAGACAGCCCTGGCTGCTGAACAGGTCAGTAATACTGACCTCAATTGTCATTGCTCTTCTTCAGGTGATTTTGCTCTGAGTGCATGATGAATAAAGACCCTCTGTACTTAAATTTGAAAGTCAAAATTAAATCCTGTGCTGACAGAGAATGGTCCCTGCAGGGTTTTGATGGTCCTACAGTCAAACACTGACTATGTTTACATGCTCATTCAGAACAACACAACATTCAGAATGTGACACTATTCAGTATTTGACAGGTGTTGATGATAAAGCACATTGTATTTGGATAATAAAAAAAGGCTTTTTTACCAATGTACCATTTTCTAATTAAGACATGTCAGATATTATTTGAGTTTTAGGACCATTCTTTGGACATGTATAAAGCACATTTGAAATATGCGTCTACAGTTTGTGACCTCTTGCATTTTTACTGTCAGCCAACAGTTTGCAATGCAGCCCCGAAAGAAGGCCCACACACCTACTTTTAGACAGAGAGGCACTATCAAAACCTATAGTTTACATAAAAGTAAAAAAAAAATACCCCAACAATACATTAAAGTCCAGGACTTGCTTCAAATATGTGGCAGCTCTTTCCCCCACATATTCTGTAAAATCGACAAAGAACAGTGTGACATGTTTTGCAACGCTTGGTGCTCCTGGTAAACAGTGAGAAAGCAAACCAAACCAAATCAAAAATGCAACAATGATGCAACTTCACTGCTGAATAAAACCACCAGAGTCCACCAGGCTGTACATGTTAAAGTGACCTCCAAGGAGCTTGTTTCCGCCTGTGTTTGTTTGTCTGTGTACAAAATAACTCAAGAAGTAGGCTACTGCACGGATTTGGATGAGATTTTCTGACATGTGTATTTGGACAAGGAACAGGCGATTCGATTTTGGTGGTGATCCGGAACACCATCTGGAATTTATATTGCAAATTTATATTTGTCAGGACTCAGATAGGAAATCAGGAGCAGATCCAAATCACTTGCAGTGAAACGATTTATTTCAAAAGCAGAAACAGTCCGGTAGGCGGAACAAAGTCAAGTCACAGGCAGGGTTAAACAGGCAAGCAGGCAGATAGGATACAGACACAATCCAAAAACGACTGGCAGAAGACTAGATAAAAAAAACAGGCAGGATTCAAAAACGTCTCTCACAAGGAGGTCAGGCAACATGCAGTACACACCATGATGATCTGACAAACTGAACTGAAAAGGCAGGGTTTAAATACTCAAACTGATTGGCACACAATAAGGAACAGGTGAACAAAGAAAATGGCGGGAAAACAACAAAGACAGGAAGTAACCAAACAAGGACGTGGGCATGGCCTGGGCACATGGCAAAACAAAACAGAGTCCAGAACTGTCATCAGTCGTGTGCAGTCAGTATAGGGAGACAAGATACAAAATACACTCTTTCAATAAAACCCTTCCAGTGTGCAATTTGGTATTGCGTAACTGACCCTATTGCCTTGGCAGAGGTCTGCGCTCTCTGAGTCCTTTTCTAGTTGAAAATTGCAATGAGGACCATTTCAAGACTGGCAGAAGGAATGTTTGCACTGTCAAAAAGGGCATAACTTTGTTTTCCATATTTTGACTGCTAAACAACACGTTACAGCAACTAACTGTCAAACACAGCCTACAATACAGAGCATTTTACATTAGTAAAACATTTTTAAATTAGGGCAAAAGAACAACAACCCTGTTTTTTCTGTATGTAATGGCCTTAAATGGTAGTATATTACGTGAATTAAGTAATACCAGAGGGTTTAGCATTTGTGAAATTAATCTCCCTGAAATTGATTCAGTTATCAAAGGTTACAAGCTAACTTTCTGGTCTGAGATCAGGTAGATGGTCGTGGCACCTTGAAAAAATACTGAAATAAATACAAAATTAAAGTATTCTGCAGGGAGCAACAAAGAGTCATACCAACCCTGTCAAACACAGCCTGCAATGCAGAGCATTTTACATTAGTAAAAAAAAAAAACTTTAAAAAAAAAATGATGGCCAAAAAACAACCACTCTGTCTCGTGCATGTAAACGTAGTCATTGTTACAGCAGAAAATAGTAAATTTGACACATTAGGCTTTGTCGTCATTGTGAGTGTATTACAGGTATCTGCACTACTGTCTGGACCCAGAGAAGATCCGTAAGCAGGATGCCACCTCCACCATTATTACCATTGCTAGTAATGAGATTGGACAGCCTCTGGCATGGGACTTTGTCAGAGAAAAATGGGACTTTATCTTCAATGAGTGAGTATATGCCAAGAAATGGTGCTGCCACAGTAAACTGTTAGAGGACACAGCATGTAATTGTTTCCAAAATGATGGATGCCTCGTTTTTGCCTTTTTTTCAGATATGGTGGTGGATCATTTTCCTTTGGAGGATTAATTAAAGGAGTGACCAGACGTTTCTCTTCTGACTTTGAATACAAGCAGGTACAATTTTTCCAGTGTGTGTGAATTAGTTAATATTCATAACTAATGTTTGCAAGCTACTGTGCATCAGGTACGGTACAAGAATGCTGTTAAGTTTGCTGGGAAAAAAGTTCTTATGTTCTAGTCCTATATTTTGTTCATCCCTCCTTCCCCTGTTCCTCTCCAGCTGCTGCAGTTCAAGGAAGACAATGCAGAGCAGCTCGGCTCGGGCACCACGGCTGTTGAGCAGGCACTGGAGAACACCAAGGCCAACATAAAGTGGGTGGCCACAAACAAGAAACTGGTGCATGAATGGTTCACCAGTGAAGCTTCTCTTTAAGTTTAACTCTCAAATGTAGATATGTAATGGAGCTTTTTTAAATGTAAAGTTTTGATTATACATTATAGACCATTTGATACCAAAATAGGTTTTGTATGTGGAAAACATGTTGTAATACTGTACATACTGGAGATTTTAAATAAATGTCACACACAAAAGTGTAATAGTGAAATATTCCTTTTTTTAGTTTCTTTTTATTGAGCATCAGCAATATGATACATAGATACACATACTGAAGAATCACAATGCTCCTATTTATATAATAACCTCACCCTCCCCTCCTCACGGACATGTTGGACACCAGTCCAACAACAAAGATGGCTGCTAAGTGGTTATTAAGAGGGCACAGTTTGGGGGGTGTGGTGGCGCACCCCCCCTGAGGCGCTTGCCTCGTTAGCGGGCGGTGCCGGGTTCGAATCCCGGCTTGGCACCCTTTCCCGCATGTCTTCCCCTCTGTCTCCCCCCTTCACTCTCTGCTCTCGCACTATCTAATAAAAGCACAAAAATGCCCCAAAAAATATATATATATAAAAAAAAAGAGGGCACAGTTTACCTAAATGCTTCAACACCAAGTTTAGCTTTTTCTTGACAACAGCATACCATGACAGATACCATTTACAGGCCATATGATAGAAGCTGATTTACAAAATTAGCTGTTGGGAGGTTAGAGATTGCAGATTTGAATGGATAAAGTTTGTATAGCTTCATTTAAAGTATATGTTAAATCATGACATGGGCTTAAAGGGAATATTTGGTACCTTTTTTAAGGAGAGGTCAAGTACCCACCAATGAGAGAAAAAAGGGAAGGTGGAGTTTTATATAAGCCAAAGGTTTTAGTCAGAATTTCAGTCTCCTTTGGTCCAACCAAGGAAACTCACTGGATTTTTTATTTCTTGCAAGAATAAAAACCTCTACTTTGAACACTGATCGTTTTTGCATCTATTTTGTTCTGATATCTGGTGCTGGAGATTTTGGGTAAGCATCTGGGACCACCTGTCGGTGTGAAGGGTGGTTCAGTGTCATCACCTAGACCAGGCCTGGACTGCCGACTCTGCTTTTTACACGACAGTTGCCCAACCCTAGCCAGGGTGCAGCCCAACTTTAGCCCCGCCTACAACATTTTTCTGTAGGAAGTTCGGTCTGGCACTTCTCCGATGTGGCGCTGCTATGCTCGGTACAGATCGCCTCGGACCAATGAAATTGTCAGGGCGGGCTTTACACGATGATGGACAGATGAGCAACAGTAATGTAATCCGCCACGTCGCTGAAGAGCACTGCCATCGACTCCTTTTTACAAGATATCAACAGCACATTCATTTTGAAATGTGAACAGAGAAACGCCATCAAGGCATTTGTCGATGGAAACAAGGTTTTTGCCGTCCTTCTTTTTACAACAGTGGCAAAAATTGTTTATACTCATCTTTAACTTCTTCCAGCGTGCCTGCAGTTGAGTTCTGGTGACAACAACTATGCGTCGCTTAACAGACGTCACATCCTACGTTGCTCTGGTTGGTTGTTGATCTATCCAATTGAGCAAACAGGCTTTTTTTTTTCCTGGTTTGGTTGAAACCCGCCCCATAATCACAGCCCAATGGATCAGTTTCAGACTCACATTCTGACTAGAATCATGGCATTGGAAATTATGCATTCATGAAATTATGTTTTGGTTGAGACAGATATCTGGAGTACACCTTAGACCAAACTTAAATCTGCAAGCAAGACACCATATCTACCATCCAGTACATCTCCTGAAATGTTGTGGGAATGCAGCTGGCCCGGAAATTCGTCAGATCGAGATGGAACCAGGAACTAGGACCTCACTCCTCATATTTCCCTTTTTTGCCTTTATTCCCTTTTCTGTGTACAGGGATATTACTTGGGTGTTTTCCCAGACAGATGCTTAATGAGTTCAACAGCGGGATATACACACATTTCTTTGTCTGTTTATCTGTTTTGGTGTTGAATGGTTTGTATTTGCATAAGATGCTGCTTTTCATTGAAATATTACAATTTTTCTGGCATCCAGAACAAAAACATAACCCTGCAAAAAAACTCCTTTGGTGGGAAAGATGATAAAATATGATGAAAAAGGGCCAGTTAGACCAGGCCTGGATAAAGTTTTGTTGAAGCCCTCACTGGTCTCATTGAAACGAGAATGT
>CAFUXE010000282.1:840044-863804 GCA_903364295.1 Serranus cabrilla | reverse complement strand
ATTAAGGCCAAAAAAACAACAAATCTGTCTCGTGCATGTAAACATAGTCATTGTTACATCAACAAAGAGTACATTTGACACATTAGGCTTTTGTCCTCACTGTGAGTGTATTACAGGTATCTGCACTACTGTCTGGACCCAGAGAAGATCCGTAAGCAGGATGCCACCCCCACCATTTTTAACATTGCTAGCAATGTTATTGGTCAACATCTGGCATGGGACTTTGTCAGAGAAAAATGGGACTTTATCATCGAGTGAGTATATGCCATGAAATGGTGCTGCCACAGTAAACTGTTAGAGGACAACAGTGTCAGGGTTTTCATTCATGTTAGATATACTATGAAGTAATGGTGCTGAAGGAGGATTTTTTTTCTGGTGGTGCTGGTCAAGGGCACATTATTCATATAAGAACCTGCAACCCTGCTAACCCTAACCCGAGCCTATACAGGCCGGTTCACAATGAGCGCACACTGCTTGTTCCACTCACAGGGACGTGCAGCACCTCTCCTTCTACTCAGGTTAACAGGTCAATGGTGCATTTCTCACACTGCCACCGTTTCAAATGAATAAATAAATAAATGAGACCCTATGTGTTGTTGTCAAAATGTTGGTTACACAGCATGTAATTGTTTCCAAAATGATGGATGCCTCGTTTTTGCCTTTTCTTCAGATATAGTGGTGGATCGTTTTCCTCTGAAGGATTGATTTATGGAGTGACCAGACGTTTCTCTTCTGAGTTTGAATACAAGCAGGTACAATTTTTCCAGTGTTTGTGGGTTTATTTCACAATAACAGCTTGTGAGAAAATTCATATTCATAACTAATGTTTGCAACCTACTGTGCATCAGGTACTGTACAAGAATGCTGTTAAGTTTGCTGGGGGAAAAAAGATCTTATATTCTAGTCCTATATTTTGTTCATCCCTCCTCCCCCTGTTCCTCTCCAGCTGCTGCAGTTCAAGGACGACAACACAGAGTTTGAGCATGCACTGGAGAACACCAAGGCCAACATAAAGTGGGTGGCCACAAACAAGAAACTGGTGCTTGAATGGTTCACCAGTGAAGCTTCTCTTTAAGTTTAACTCTCAAATGTAGATATGTAATGGAGCTTTTTTAAATGTAAAGTTTTGATTATACATTATAGACCATTTGATACCAAAATTGGTTTTGTATGTGGAAAGCATGTTGTAATACTGTACATACTGGAGATTTTAAATAAATGTCACACACAAAAGTGTAATAGTGTAAAATTCTAATATTTGTTATATCTGCTGTGGATACCAGTGAATGAAATAAAAGCCATAATTAATTAATTTCAGTAAATCTGATTTTGTGATTTTGATTTTGGACAGAATCATGCGCAGTGATGTCAAATGTTAGCCTATGAACATAATATCAACCTACATAATGTCATATCTGGAATGAGTTCAAGTCAGTGTTCTTGAATCACTGCAGCTAAATCTTAGCAACCCTAATCAGCTCTGTGTGCTGTCTTGAACATATCCCATTCATCCTGGGAAAAATGACTTAAATTACTCATCAGTTCATGATCCATTATATCTAAAAGAGCTCATAGTACCTTGTTACCCAACTAGAGCACTGTGCTCTAGTTGGGTTACTTGTAGTCCCTCAAGTCTCTAAAACCAGTATGGGAGCCAGAGCCTTCAGTTATCAAGCTCCTCTTCTGTGGAATCATCTTCCTGTTTCGGTCCGGGAGGTGGACACCCTCTTTGCCTTTAGGAGCAGACTTAAGACCTTCCTTTTTGACAAAGCTTATAGTTAGGGCCGGCTCGGGCATGTCCTGGACCAGCCGGACCAACGATACACTGAGCCTCTCTTACCTCCTCTTCCTCTCCAACTGTAACCTTCATGTTCATCACTGCATGTTACTGACTAGACTTCTTCCCGGAGTCCTTGTGCTTTCTTGATCTGCAGGTTTCCATGGCCGTGGCTGCACCACTGGAGCTGTACAGATAGCTTTTGTTGTGAAATGGCTCTATATAAATAAAACTGAATTGAATTGCATCCAAAGATTTTTTAAATTCTTGCAAGAATAAAAACCTCTGCTTTGAACACTGATCGTTTTTGCATCTATTTTGTTCTTATATCTGGTGCTGGAGATTTTGGGGAAGCAGCTGGGACCACCTGTCGGTGTGAAGGGTGGTTCAGTGTCATCACCTAGCCAAGGCCTGGACTGCTGACTCTGCTTTTTACACAACAGTTGCCCAACCCTAGCCAGAGTGCAGCCGAACTCTAGCCCCGCCTACAACATTTTTCCGCCACGTCACTAAAGAGCACTGCCATCGACTCCTTTTTCCAAGATATCAACAGCGCATTCATTTTGAAATGTGAACAGAGAAACACCATCAAGGCATTTGTCGATGGAAACAAGGTTTTTGCCGTCCTTCTTTTTACAACAGCGGCAAAAATCGTTTATACTCACCTTTTACTTCTTCCAGCGTGTCTGCAGCTGAGTTCTGGTGACAACAACTATGCGTCGCTTAACAGACGTCACATCCTACGTTGCTCTGGTTGGTTGTTGATCTATCCAATTGAGCAAACAGGCTTTTTTTTTCCTGGTTCGGTTGAAACACGCCCCATAATCACAGCCCAATGGATCAGTTTCAGACTCACATTCTGACTAGAATCGTGAGTATGACGTTGTCAGGCTAGCCCAATCCTGTTCTCTACCCTAACCTTAGTCAATTGGTATTATTGTCTAAATTTAACCATTTTCTGTTACCATTGAAGAAGATGCAACTAAGCATGTAACTAGAGGAAACTGCCACACCTTCCCTGACTCATTCACATCATACACAAAAGGATACTTTGTGAGTCAGTATCAGAATCTGGCAGCTTGACAAAGTGTCAGTATCTGAGGAGTTCGGATGAACTCACCAGTATAAATATTTTCTACTGGTGGACCAATCTTTATCTTGACTCTGCACAAGAGTTAATTTGATCAGTTTCCAGCCATTTGTGTCTTTCTTTTGGCTTTCATGCAGTTCCGTGAAATTGCAGTCTAAAAGTTGCTTTGTATTCCTCTGAATATGCCTTTAAAGCCCAGTTGATTTTAAGGATAGTAACCATACCATGAACAGTTTCACTGTTTGTACAAGCTCCAGGTGTTTAAAATGTTGTTTACACAGAGATGAATATAGTGAATAGAGCCTTGGAAATTATGTATTCATGAGATTATGTTTTGGTTGAGACAGATATCTGGAGTACACCTTAGACCAAACTAAAATCTGCAAGCAAAACACCATCTACCATCCAGTACATCTCCCAAAATGTTGTGGGAATGCAGCTGGCCCGGAACTTCGTCAGATCGAGATGCAGCCACATTTTTCAGCAGTAAGACCTCACTCCTCATAGAAAAAGTTTCTTGGAAACTTGTCCTATGAGACAAACTTTATTTCCCTTTTTTTTGCCTTTATTCCCTTTTCTGTGTACAGGGATATTACTTGGCTGTTTTCCCAGACAGATGTTTAATGAGTTCAACAGCAGGATGTACACACATTTCTTTGTCTGTTTATCTGTTTTGGTGTTGAATGGTTTGTGTTTGCATCTGATACGGCTTTTCATTTAAATATTACTATTTTTCTTGCATCCAGAACAAAAACATACCCTTGCAAAGAGCTCCTTTGGTGGGAAAGATGATAAAATATGATGAAAAAGGGCCAGTTAGACCAGGCCTGGATAAAGTTTTGTTGAAGCCCTCACTGGTCTCATTGAAACGAGAATGTGGGTTTTGTTACAGCTTTGGAAGATGGAATTGTGTATTTGTGAGGACAAACATAAATGAACCTGCACAGAAAAGGAGGTGGAAATAAATGCTCCTGGTGTTTGTGTAAGTGTAGAAATATGGCCATCTCTGATCAACAGACATGTGACTAAAGCATGTCCCAAGTCATTTTATTATTGGGCAAATCAAGTCACAGGTTTTTTTGGATCCAGTTTTCAGTTGTATTTCATGTGGTTTTTAGCTGTTCACACTTTAAAAATCAAAATGGAACTTTAATTCCAAGTCGAGCTAGTCATTTATTTTCAGGTAAGCGAAGTTCAAGTCCTCAACTGAGACTTGAGTCCAAGTTGAAATGATTTAAGTCTACATCTCTGAACAACTACCATGTTGTACATGTTCCCCCATGTGCATACAGCGTGGTGAAGCATTCTACACAAGAGGCATTTCAGCTGCATTATACAGTCATCTTCTTGCATTTCACTGATGCTTTAAGTACATAAGTATGACCCAAATCACATTTTAGGTTTCAAGTTTATTGTCTTCCATTTTACATACAAGAGGCTTCCTGACAAGCAGCTGTTGGGGGACTAAAATCTCAGTTTCTTAGTATTTGATTCATCTGACTTCTTCATTTTAGAAGGCTGTATAACCAAGTTCTCAAGAAGGTACTTAACTCAGATAAGTTGTAATTTCCTGTCATGCCTTTGGGCATAATGATGATTGCACACTTGTGCTTTCCTGGTAATATGAGGTGTCTGACCATCAGATTCATCATCTCTTATTCTGCCCAGTTGATGATGCTGCTGTTTTACTTCATGTTATTGGGCAAGAATTGAATAAGTGTACAAATCTTTTAAACTATTTCCAGATGTATTGCTTCTTCTGTTCTGTCAAATTTCATGATGTTAAGAAGACATTTCTCTGCCAGTTGTGTTGACGTGATGTCCATGCACAAATATGTGTTTTCAGTTTAACCATTGGTATGTCTTTTATTTCTTAAGCCACAACTGTTTTGGTCAACCAAAACAAACTTAGAGTTTGTACATTTGTCTAAAAAAAGTGTGTGCAGTTCTACAAACCCATCTTAATGCCATTTCATTATGCAACTCTGCTTCTCCAATATCGAATAGCCAGATCTGCACACACACACACACACACACACACACACACACAGTCAGTGTTTTGGACTTTCAGCTATTTTCCCCTCACAGGAAATCAACTATTAACATTTGGCTGAATCTAGCAAGGCAGGGCATAAAAAGCACTCACTGTTCAGCTTTTGTCTTCTTTTTCCTCTGGTGGAGACATGGGGAAAGGTCTCTTCACCAGCAAAGCTTTGGCAGTAACCTGTGTGGTTGCAGCCATCGGTGCTGTGGCCACCATCATAGCCTTAGCTGTGGTTTATGCTCAGAAGGAGAAGCCCTGGGACCACTACAGACTTCCAGATTCCCTGGCTCCAGTCTCCTACAACATCACCCTGTGGCCCCGACTGGAGTCTGACACTGATGGCCTTTACATCTTCACCGGAAACTCCACGGTGGTCTTTAAATGTGTCAAGGACACCAACCTCATCATCATCCACTCCAACAAGCTGAACCTCACCAGATTTGGGGAATACCATGCCAAGCTGAGGGGCCTCAACGGAGCCACTGTGCCCAGTCTGAAAAAGACCTGGCTAGAAGTCCCCACCCAGTACCTGGTGGTCCAGCTCAACGGCCTGCTGAAGACCGGCAGCATGTACGAGCTCTACACAGACTTTGTTGGAGAGCTGGCCGATGACCTGGCAGGATTCTACAGGAGTGAATACATGGAAGATGGAGTGAAAAAGTATGATTTTTAAGATTTTATTTTATTTTTAAATATAATGTTTAAAGTGTTTTGTAATATTTTGGTTTGTTTTGAGAATTATGCTATAGTGAGGATTTAAACAAAGTTTAAACAACAATATATAGTGATGTCTTTTGGCTACATGCTTTTAAACCAAAGCTTCATGTTAAAGACATTCTTTTGAATATGTGCTTCTCCACTTGAGTGATAAGATTCTCATTAGGTTTGTCCTTAGTCTGTCCATTAGGTTTGAAACCGCAGTCAACAGACAGTTAGCTTAGCTCAGTACAAACACTAGAAACAGGGAAACACTCTTTATTATATGTTATTTAAAATGTATGCTGTAATGTTATTAGCAAGGAACCTTTACTTAAATTTGTCTTATCAGCTTGGTAGATAAAAAATATTGTTTAGGAGTTCATGTGGATGTGGTTCCAACGTCAGCAATTTGTTGATTTTAGATTATTTTGAACCTGGTGGCAAGTGAATGCTTTAGGAAAAAACAAAACAACAAAACAAAAATAACCCCAAAAAATACAATATAATAACAATAATACAACAATAATAATATAATAACAATAAAAATGTAATTAAACTGGCACCTTATCGTGGTGGAGGGGTTTGAGTATCCGAATGATCCTGGGAGCTATGTTGTCGGGGGCTCCTGGTAGGGTCTCCCAAGACAAAAAGGTCCCAGGTGACAGATCAGAGTAGGAGCGGTTCAAAGACCCCTTATGAGGAAGAAAACAGCAAAGACGAGTACGTCGCCCGGATTGGCGTCACCGGGGCCCCACCCTGGAGCCAGGCCCGGGTTGGGGCTGGCAGGCGAGCGCCTGGCGGGACCCGGCCACGCTCAGCCTGAACGAGTGGACCCACCACCTGCATGAAGGGCCGTAAGGGGTCGGTGCATTGTGTTTTGGGTGGCAGTCATGGGCGGGGACCCCGACGACCCAATCCCTGGACAACAACTCTGGCTATGGGGATATGGAATGTCACCTCGCTGGGAGGGAGGGAGCCTGAGCTTGTGCGGGAGGTGGAGCATTACTAACTAGAGATAGTCAGGCTCGTCTCCACGCACAGTCTTGGCTCTGGAACTCTTTGAGAAAGGCTGGACTCTCTACTACTCTGGAGTTGCCCATGGTGAGAGGCGGCGAGCTCGTGTGTGCTTACTTATAGCTCCCCAGCTCAGCCGCCATGTGTTGGAGTTCTCCCCGCAGAACGAGAAGGTCGTTTCCCTCCGCCTTCGGGTGGGGGGTAGGTCTCTGACTGTTGTCTCAGCCTATGGGCCGAACAGCAGTGCGGGGTACCCGGCCTTCTTGGAGTCCCTAGGAGGCGTACTGGAAGGTGCTCCAATCGGGGACTCCATTGTTCTGCTGGGGGACTTCAACGCCCACGTGGGCAACGACAGTGCTACCTGGAGGGGCGTGATCGGGCCGATAGTTGATTGATAGTCGGATTCAGGAGGAACAATGCAGTTTTCGTCCCGGCCGTGGAACACTGGACCAGCTCTATACCCTCCGCAGGGTGTTCGAGGGTTCATGGGAGTTTGCCCAACCAGTCCACATGTGTTTTGTGGACCTGGAGAAGGCTTTCGACCGTGTCCCTCGTGGCATTCTGTGGGAGGTGCTCCGGGAGGATGGGGTCTGAGGCCCTCTGCTAAGGGCCGTGCGGTCCCTGTACGACCGGAGCAGGAGCTTGGTCCGCATTGCCGGCAGTAAGTCAGATGCATGTTGGACTCTGGCAGGGCTGCCCTTTATCACCGGTTCTGTTCATTATTTTTATGGACAGAATTTCTAGGCGCAGCCGGGGTCCAAAGGGGTTCCGGTTCGGGAACATCAGGATTTCATCTCTGCTCTTTGCAGATGATGTTGTCCTGTTGGCTCCTTTGAGCCGGGACCTCCAGCATGCACTGGGGCGGTTTGCAGCCGAGTGTGAAGCAGCTGGGATGAGAATCAGCACCTCCAAGTCATAGGCCATGATTCTCGACAAAAAAAGGTGATTTTCCCCCTCCAGGTTAGTGGAGAGTTGCTGCCTCAGGTGGAGGAGTTTAAGTCTTGTTCACGAGTGAGGGAAGGATGGAGCGCAAGACTGACAGGCGGATCGGTGCAGCAGCCGCAGTAATGCGGACGTTGTATCGGTCTGTCGTGGTGAAGAAGTAGCTGAGCCGAAAGGCGAAGCTCTCGATTTACCGGTCAATCTACGTTCCTACCCTCACCTATGGTCATGAGCTTTGGGTCATGACCGAAAGAACGAGATCCCAGATACAAGCGGCCGAAATTAGTTTTCTCCGCAGGGTGGCAGGGCACTCCCTTAGAGATAGGGTGAGGAGCTCTGTCACCCGGGAGGAGCTCAGAGTAGAGCCGCTGCTCCTCCACATCGAGAGGAGTCAGCTGAGGTGGCTCGGGGCATCTGTATCGGATGCCCCCTGGACGCCTCCCTCTGGAGGTGTCCCAGCCATGTTCCGCCGGGAGGAAACCCAGAGGAAGACTCAAGCTGGAGCGACTGGCACTCCAAATCCAAAATTTGGAGTGCTACACATACACATATGTGCAAACATACAGTCTCAATGTATGTATATTTAAAGTATTGTCCCTCTGGTGAAGTTCAAAACTTAAGTTTAAAACGTATACAAAACAGGATCTGATCATGTTCTAATCCTTTGTGCACTGTACAAGGACAATATATTTCATGTTAAAGCTTAAAACTTTAGTTATTGTAAATGTACCTTCTGAATTTGATGCATTCTTTTCTTTATTTTTACATTTAATTCTTAAGTTTTAGGAGGAGGCTCCCTGGACCAGACCTGGTCCCACAAAATTATGTGACATGAACATTTTTGTTTTAACACCGGAGTATGTGCTGGTAGCACGTAATGTGTGTAAAATATGTTAGTCAGTATGTAAACAATGCCAATTTGAAGTCAATAGGGATCCTTTACGTGCTGTTTGCAATTATTCCGCAGAAGTAGTGATTGACGGTACTCCAGAGTTTGAATGGCGCCACACTCAGGGCCGGTCAGGAGAATGGGGTTCGCATCCTGACTTTTAACGTAACTTCCAATTTTTACGTGCCTTCCATGGCTTGTGAATTGCGTGCATTTTCGGTAATTTCTATAGCTTCACTTCCGGCATTTTCCGTGTTTTTATTTACTTTTATTATCATTTATAACGCCTTACCAGGAAGTTTTTTGCCCTCAAACTAGGTTAGTGGTTTTGTAACATAAATTCACAGAAACTGAACCTTATTTTTTTACACCTTGCTGTGTATGGGCAGCTATACTGTAGATTGACAGGATAGAAATATTTACTTTTTTTTTTTTGTCAAACAAATGACAGTAATGGGTAAGCCCCATTAGTTCAATGCAACCGCAAGACATGCTTAATTCTGAAGATTTCTTTGACTGGAAAAACAATTGCCATCATTTTTCATGGGTTTCCATTCCCTGAAATTCCCTGAACCACAAGGGCAATGTGAAAAAGACAAGGGAAGTTTAAGGAAAGTACAAAAACTAAAAACATAAGAACAACTTCTTTACAAAAGGACTCACAGAAAACAGTGAGTGAACAAGGTTTATATCTTGGTATGAGAGTTCCTCAAATATTTCATGTTTTATTTGTCAGAGTTTTGGCCACGACTCAAATGGGACCGACGGATGCCAGGAAAGCCTTCCCCTGCTTGGATGAGCCTGCTATGAAAGCCGTCTTCCACATGACTCTCATTCACCCCCGTGAGACTGTTGCTCTGTTCAACGGCATGAACTATGGCAAGTCCTTCTTCCAGTGTTCAGTGTTAAATGTCCCTGTGTAAAGTTGTAACATACCTTATCTCAGTTACATTATGATATGTCCAGGATTAATTTACAACAAAAGCAAGCATAAAACCTTTCTGCTACTGTTAATTGTACAAAATTCATACAATTAGCCTATCAATTCACATGTCTTAATTTATAATTAACGTGCTTCCTTTATCCCCACACAGACCCTGTTAACATCACGGGACACAATTTAATCCAGACAAGCTTTGAACCAACAGAGATTATGTCAACCTACTTGCTGGCCTTTGTTGTCTGTGAATTTACATTCATTACATTAAACCCGGATGCCAACGTTTTGGTAATTATTACCTCTGTCAATGAGGTTATGTTTTTGCCAGAGTCTGTCTGTCTGTCTGTTAGTTAGCAACATAATTCAAGAATTTATGGACGGATTTGGTTGAAATTTTCAGGGAATGTCCGCATTGATACCAGGAACAAGTGATCCGTAGACGCTATCACTGGTTACAAAACTTGTTGTCTGACCACGCTGTCTGACGCACTTGCTACCTGACCAGAAGCTGCCTTGGTGGAGGCCTGCACTCTCCGAGTGCTTATCTAGTTTATTACATACACTGGTTGTTAAATATCTACAATATACACATTCATAATGGAGGTATTTGAATACTTTATTTATTTATTGTTTGATTGAAGAGTTTGCAATATGTATTTCTCAGTTAATCTGAAGGGCATGTTGTATGTTTTATTATTCTTTCATATGTGATTACCACTGTAGCAATGTGAGCTGCTGTGGTGAGACAAAGTGGAACATGTAAAAGGAAAGCCAGAGCCCCCCAAAACATTTATACTGCTACTACTAATACTGCATTCTGCTATTAGGCTCAATAATTATGGCTGATGCACAAAAAGAAATGCATGCTGGTGGCTCATTGCTGTGACTTTTTGACCCTTAATAGGATGGATTAGGCAACACTGGAACACTGGAATAAACCTTTTTGTTATTACAGTACACTAGTTGAAAGGTTACAAATGGACCATACAGTGGCTTGTCCGTCGTCTGCTGTGCTGGGTTGTTGGTCATAGTGTTTGTAAGTCCCCCTCAGCTGGAATCAAGGCTCAGCTCAAGTCTCTCTAGTCTACCATTTCTGTCTCGAGTTAAAAAAAATGCTGTTTGTGTGTCTAGATCAGGATCTGGGCCCGCAGGAAGGCTATAGAGGAGGGCCAGGGGGACTATGCTCTGAACAAGACTGGGCCCATCCTGGCATTCTTTGAGAAGTACTTCAATTCTTCTTACCCTCTGAGCAAGTCAGGTAGGAGCCACAGGACAGTACAAACATTTACACTAATGGATTAGTACTGCTGACAAATATTACTGTATATACATTGTGTGTAGACAGTAACTGTATATAATCGCTTTAAGTTTTTTGAAAATGTAAAGCCAGCTGTCAAAAAATGACCAGTATCGACTCTCTGATCATTTCTAGACCAGATCGCGCTTCCTGACTTCAGTGCTGGAGCCATGGAGAACTGGGGCCTGATCACCTATAGAGAAACTGCCCTCTTATATAATCCTGGTGTGTCATCCAATGGAGACAAGGAGTGGGTGGCAACAATCATCGCACATGAGCTCACACATATGGTATCACATTCAATGGTGTACTGGGTGACTGTGTTAAACTTTGAAATATCTTTAAAAACATGACGATATAATGGATCTCTCTCTTCTCAGTGGTTTGGAAACTTGGTGACAATGAGGTGGTGGAATGACGTGTGGCTCAAAGAGGGGTTTGCCACTTACGTCTCGTATCTTGGAGCCGACTATGCTGAACCAAAGTGGAACATCGTGAGTTTCGTGTTTCTTGGCGGAATTACAAAACTGTTCCAGTGTGAGCAGAGTCGTGCTAAAGTGGATAAAAGAATCATTGAACATTTCTATCGGAAAAATGTGTCCAGACATTATTCAGAATGTACATTTTGTCACGCCGGGGTGAAGGCGAGAGAACCCAAATGCAAGACCCAGAGACAGACTCAAGGTTAACACAAATGTCTTTAATGAATTTAAGAGTAAATCCAAGGCAATGGGGATTTAGTCCGAGGTTGTTGGGGAAAATCCAATGTCCAGGAGACAGACCACCAGGTAGACAGGTTAGTACTGGCTATCAGGATGGACAGGCAGAAACTCCGACTAGGAATAGGCAAAGGGCTGTTAGATTGGCAGGCTGGGTCATACACGTGCGAGCAGGTATTCAAGTACATGAGGGAATATCCAAGGCAGAGTACCGTGAGAGCAGCATAGATATCCGGGAAGGCAGTCTAAACAGCAAAAGTACCAATCAGGCAGGCTCAGGAATAAACTCAGGCAGGGTAGAAAAACAGGCAGGAGGGCAGGCAGGTACAAGACTTGTAGGTTACACACGATTGAAGATAATGAACTGGCCCAAAACAAAGGAAACACCTGGTATATTTACACACAGGGAGGAGGGGTTAACAAGACACAGGTGAAGCACATTAGGGCGGGAGAGGAGGGAAACAGGAAGTAAAGACACCAGACATGAAACAGGAGGAAGGGTGACAAAATAAAACAGGAAGTGATGGGACAAACACAAAAACACTACTGCCTGGGAGTCGTAGTGACACATTTTGCCCTGTCTATTTTCCAGAAAGATTTATTCATTACAGAAATCACTCATGCAATGGCTGTAGATGCCTTGGCCTCCTCCCACCCACTCTCATCCAATGAGGAGGACATCCTGATGCCTGAACAGATTATTGAACTGTTTGACGCCATCACATACAGCAAGGTACAGTATAACTGAGGGAAACACATCACAACTTTTGTACCCCAATGTATTGTTCTCATCAAGCCCCACTACACAAGATGGTTGCCTCCACCAAGCAAAAAAGACAGAGTTAAACTGTTCTCTTTTTCCCGGCTGACACTGATCAAGTACTCCAAATGCTCTTTGGGAACTACAAAGTACTAATGAACCACTGATTCTCATTAACAGAAAGTTGTGATTCTGTCCCATGTGATATGTCAGACACTAACACTGCTAAGATCCTCCTGTGCTTCATTACAGGGCGCTGCAGTCCTCAGGATGCTCTCAAATTTTATCACTGAGAGCGTCTTTTCCAAAGGACTTCATGTAAGTACAGCTGATTTATTACTTCACCCCACGGAGTGGGAGTGTAGTATTGTTTTGGGCGGCGGTGTCTGTCTGTCTGTGTTTCCGCAGCTGAATATACATCCTCTGGCCAACAGAGGGCACTGCACTCTAATTGATTAGTATAAAGAACTGGGGTGAAGTCTGCCATCTCTGATTGCCTTGTTTAGTTTTGTATTTGTTGTGATTTTATTGACTTACATTTGACTTGTTCTTTTCACCACAGAAATGTAACTAGAGTGTAATGAAGAGGTTATTATCTGTCTGCAGACATACTTAGAAGAGTTCAAGTATAAGAACACAGTCTACCAAGACCTCTGGAAGCATCTGCAAATGGTAAGATAGCACCCTCATCAAGACAACTTACTTTTTACAAGCAGCTACATATAAAGAAAATGCCTTCAAAACCTCCATTCAACATTCGTGCAGTATCTATGCCTATATATATATTAAAGCAGAAGCCGTAGATTTATATGGCCACTTCAGGGCATCGCAACTGATTAGTGATAATAGATGGATAAAAAGTATGCCAAAATAAGTACATCCTGTTGCATATGTGTGAGAGGTTTAAATTCATGCTTTGTCAACATGTGTCAAAGACAACAAGAAAATAACTTTTAAAATGTTTTCTGAATGCAGTTCAGATTGATCAGAGCTAAGACTGCCTTCAAGTAAGAGACCAATCTTCTCTGTGGCAGTTCTAGACCTTCTGTGCAAATGAAATGAAGTATGAAAGTCTAGTTAGGACTAAGCTACTTAAATGGTAGTATATTATGTGAATTAAGTAATACCAGAGGGTTAAGCATTTGTGAAATGAATGTCCCTGGTATTCATAGTGACTCAATTATCAGAGGTTACAAGCTATATTTCTGGTCTGAGATCAGATAGATGGTCATGGTACCTTGAAAAAATACTGAAATAAATAAAAACTAAAATGAGTCTGTAGAGAGCAATGAAGAGCCATACCTTTACTAGTATTTGAATATTCCTTTTATCAGGCAGTGGATAAAGCCGGCATAATGCTGCCCCTCTCTGTAGAGGAAATTATGAACCGGTGGATCCTACAGATGGGATTCCCAGTGGTCACCATCAACACCCAGACTGGAGAAATCACCCAGAAACACTTCTTGTTGGACCCTGATTCTGAAGTAGACAGACCTTCACCATATGAGTAGGAAACATTCTTGATGTTTCATGTGAATATGCTGAACATATCCAATAGTCATCTTGAACCCTGTCACAAGAAACTCACCTGCTTTCTTAATATACTCTGTGCTTATGTTTGGATGGATGTGGCTCTAGCTATAAGTGGATAGTCCCCGTTACGTGGATGAAGACTGGCAAAGCCAAACCGGACTACTGGCTTCTTCACGAAGAAGGTAAGATTTAATTCAGGTGTATGTTTGGACTTTTGTAGACAAAAATATGTATACTTATTTCTTCTCTCTCCAAACAGCTACAAACACAGACATGACTCTCGGTGCTAATGAGTGGCTGGTGGCCAACATAGATATGAAGGGCTTCTACAGGGTCAACTATGACTCTGAAAACTGGGAGCGCCTCCTCGCCAAGCTGAGCTCCGGACATCAGGTACACAGTGCTGCATTACTTCTGCAGTGTTTTGAAATGACTAATCTACCCAAATAGTCAATGCCTTGTTCACTTTTCAGGACATACCAGTGATCAACCGAGCTCAAATTATAGATGACGCTTTTAACCTCGCGAGGTGAGGCCATATTTTTACAAAGCATTGTTTGTCCAATGTTGATGGAGAGAGCTGAACAGTTGTGTGTATGTGCCATTTTCAGGGCAAAGATGGTGAACACAACTCTGGCTCTGAATATGACCAAGTACCTAGGTAAAGAAGTTGAATACATGCCCTGGGAGACCGCTATTAAGAACCTGAACTACTTCTACCTGATGTTTGACCGCAGTGAAGTGTATGGTCCCATGCAGGTTTGTGATGGTCAACTTTTGTTACGCTTCCCCCCCAAAACAGCAGAGTTAAGCTGTTTAATGAAGGAATGCAGATTGGATAATCATGGCAAAATATACTTGAAAATTATATGCACTGCAATTTCAATGCAACACATGTCAAATGTCTCCTTTCAGACAGTAATACAAATTCATCAAATGTGCATCTTTATCCCTCAGGCTTACTTCAAGAAACAAGTCACCCCTCTGTTTAACTACTTCAAAAATATCACTAACAACTGGACTGATATCCCAGAAAATCACACCGACCAGTAAGTTACATGAGCCTCCTGTCATATGTTACATTTAAACATTTAAATGGCTTTATATTATAGTATTTATTGTTCTGATAAATCATGATGGTAGCATGTGTAGCCCTGTCTAAAATCATTGAGTCTACAGTGCATAAAATCAGTAACACAATATGTAAATGGTTAAAACACAAAAGTTCATAATGCTAAAACTGGTTAAAATATGTACTTAAAATGAGACTGCATAAATATAGGTATAGTTAAAATGTTAAATATTGTACAAACTGTAATGTTCCTTTAAGAAAGTTGAGAGAATAAGAGTTTGTGTGACCTAAAGCCTGTGTATTCAGCCGTGCAACTTAACCTGTTACTTTTTAAGTGTCAATCAATGTGTTTCGGTAACATTATTGGAGTTTGAGCCACCTAATAGCCAAAGTCAAAGCCATTCTCTAAAAAGGGGCGGGACAAATGGAGCAGGTCAGTGTAGTGTTGGGTTTTCGCGAGCAGATGTACTGTGGATGCTGAGAGAAGAGAGACGAGCCGCGTGTTGCTGAAGAGTATTTTAAGTTTTATCTGCAATGTCGACTACTCGTGGTCCTGAAAATAACTTGATTGAGACTCGAAAAAAGGTAAATAAGTGTGCCTTTTGTTCTGTGCTGTAACTTAATGTTATAGAGATTTAGACATGATGTGTAATGTTAGTTAGGGGCCTGCTAGTTAGCGTAGCATACCATGTAAGTGTGCCGTGATATCATGCTGTTGCTGTTGGTTTGAAATGCTTCCTGCTTAAACAGACTTCACGTTAATTCGCCATGAAATAGCGTTTAGTATTGTTGCTCATCTGAAGTTAATATGTTTAAAGGAGAGAGACGCGTCGGAGTTGATTTCCCGATCTCCCCAGTGGACGGACTCTGCTGTTATTTATCTTCCTGTGATTCCTGTGATCCGGTGTACTAACTGCTCAACGGTGACTGCCATTGCCCCTGTGACTGCCATTGCCCGTGATAACCATCCTCCCTCTAACAATTCGTTTTGGATTCGTGAGTACTAACTGAACTAACTGAGTTGCACGTGCTTTTTTTTTTATTCGTCTCGCATCAGAGTGAAGCGGCCATTACAATTTTTAGGCCTCAACGCACCCCAACCTCGACTCAGGCCTGCAACGGTTCAATTTATAAATTGAGGAGTGAAAGTGTGTGTGTGTGTGTGGGCCCGCAGGTTTATATTTTGAGTTAGTTTATTTGTGTGTGTATCAAAACTGTGTTTTGGGTAATATAAACCATAAAAAAGGGTAATTTGTTTGTTTATAGAAATTTAAGAGTCAGCTGTGTCTGAATTGTTATAATTTCGAAAGCATAAAAAGGATATGTTTACTGAATAACAGGTAAAAGAGGATTTTGGAAACGTAAAGGAGGGTTAACAAAAGGTTTAATAACTAAAGAAGCTAGATATTTTATTTGATACATTTTTATTTATAACTTGTGAGTATTGTTTGTATTTTATTTCATAAAGAAAGAACTCCCCAAATTTTATTATTTCATTTTTGTAAATAAATATCTGCTACAGGATTATTGCATTTAAAGCACAGTTGTGTGGTGTCCTTATTAAATTTCGTTAAAGCTGTTAGAAACCTTGGTAAAATTCAAAGAGCTAAAAGTAAAGTGTAATATTAACTAAACAGTTCAACAAAGAACTCAGGCCCTGCCCCATAGAAGTACAACAGTCAAGATAAATATAGTATAGCTACATGGGGCTAGTTACACATGACTAGAGTGATGTTTGTCCTGAAAACCCACAAGAACAGTACCAATAAAAGGTTACCGTCATCTTTCCTGAAAGGCAGCTCCAACAAGCACTGGATGAACAAAAAGTCTAACTAATCTGTTTCACCTGGTTTATCTAACATTACCATTCGCTGACATCAGGCTGACATCACCCACACTGTATGTATTACCAGCCATGGGATGTCTTACATTTCTCTAACCCTTGTATCCTCTCACATTCCTGTCCAGGTACAACCAGGTGAATGCAATCTCTATAGCCTGTAGTACTGGAGTGGAAGGCTGTAAGGAGCTCACCACTGGTTGGTTCAGAGAGTGGATGAAAAATCCAGCTGTCAACAGGTCCGTCAACATCTCACACTGTCCTTTCATTCTGTCTTTCCCACAAATGTTGAATGCACTAGTTGTTTTACTTTAATGACAGAATTTTCCTTGCACATGGCCTCACTGATTCTTTTCCTCACGATGGATGTTGCAGAATTAGTCCTAACTTGAAGTACACAGTGTACTGCAGTGCAATTGCTGAGGGAGGAGTGGAGGAGTGGGACTTTGCTTGGTCCATGTACAAGAACGCTACCATTGCTTCAGAGGCTGATAAACTCATGTCTGCTCTGGCCTGCACCAGACAGCCCTGGCTGCTGAACAGGTCAGTAATACTGACGTAAATTGTCATTGCTCTTCTTCAGGTTATTTTGCTTGGAGTGCATGATGAATAAAGACCCTCTGTACTAAATTTTGGTATTATTTAGGTTTTAGGACCATTCTTTGGACATGTATAAAGCACATTTGAAATATGCGTCTACAGTTTGTGACCTCTTGCCTTTTTACTGTCAGCCAACAGTTAGCAATGCAGTCCCAAAGAAGGCCCACACTTCTGGAGGACCACACTTACTTTTAAACAGAGAGGCACTATCAAATACTATAGTTAAGCCCGTTTCAATCGAACCTTCCTTTGGGGCATTTTGTGAGGTGTATACAGAGCGACAGATGCAACATAACTGGGAAAGGACTGACTTGCACTTCTGCGAAAGTCTAATACTTGCTTGATTTCTGGGCCGAAGGTATACGCCCCCCTGGGAAAACATTTTTTTATGGTCCAATTTATATTTCTGTTTTGTGAATGCAAACAAGACTAAATACAGAACGAAACTACCCCAACAATACATTAAAGTCCAGGGCTTGCTTCAAAAATGTGGCAGCTCTGTCACCTACATATTCTGTCAAATCGACAAAGAACGGTGTGACATGTTTTTCAACGTTTGGTGCGCCTGGTAAACAGTGACAAAAGCAAACTAAACCAAATTAAAAATGCAACAATGTTGCAACTTCACCACTGAATAACACCACCGGAGTCCACCAGGCTGTATATGTTAAAGCAACCTAATAGGAGGTTGTGTTCTGCACGGATTTGGGTGAAATTTTTGGACAACTTGGGTATTGGGACAAAGAACAGGTGATTAGATTTTGGTGATGATCCAGAACACCATCTGGAATTTATATCGTGAATTTATATTATTGCGTCAGTGACCATATTGCCTTCACAAATGGCCGCCATCTAGTGGATGAAATATTTCAATGCCAGTGTGCTCCCAAAATACACTCTTTCAATGAAATTCTTCAAGTGTGCAATGTGGTATTGCGTAACTGACCCTATTGCCTTGGCAGAGGTCTGCGCTCTCTGAGTCCTTTTCTAGTTGAAAATTGCAACCATTTTCAAGAATTTGGCAGAAGGAATGTTTGCACTGTTGACTGGCAAAAATAGCATCACCTTGTTTTCCATATTTTGACTGATAAACAACACGTTACAGCAACTTACCCTGTCAAACACAGCCTACAATACAGAGCATTTTACATTAGTAAAACATTTTCTTAATTAGGGCAAAAGAACAACAACCCTGTTTTTCTGTACTTAATGGCCTTAAATGATCAGCGAACAGGAGGCGTGGCTGAGAACAGTTATGTACCTGGTCGAGTGCCAGCTTCAGTTGTAGTCAAACAAATACCAGGAAGCAGCTGGAAGACCATGGATGCTAACAAAGCTATTCGATATGTTGTGGTAACATTGCAGAATATCGATAGATTAAAGCCAGAGCAAGAACGGGCTCTACTTAGTTTTGTTAGTGGTCAGGATGTTGTAGCGCTGACGTTGACGGACATCTTGATGCAACTTCTATGCTCCCTGCATCCGCTGTTTACAGGCAGACAGGAGCCTGGCGCAGGTATTAAGTCACGACCAAACATTAGCGATTGGTCAAGGCAGCTCCGGAGTGATGCTGCGTCAGAGCCAATAGATTTTAAACTTCAACAGCACCCGCCTTCAAGTAAGAGACCAATCTTCTCTGTGGCAGTTCTAGACCTTCTGTGCAAATGAAATGAAGTATGAAAGTCTAGTTAGGACTAAGCTACTTAAATGGTAGTATATTATGTGAATTAAGTAATACCAGAGGGTTAAGCATTTGTGAAATGAATGTCCCTGGTATTCATAGTGACTCAATTATCAAAGGTTACAAGCTACATTTCTGGTCTGAGATCAGGTAGGTGGTCATGGTACCTTGAAAAAATACTGAAATAAATAATAACTAACATTATTCTGCAGGGAACAATGAGGAGTCATACCAACCCTGTCAAACGCAGCCTGCAATGCAGAGCATTTCACATTAGTAAAAAAATGTTGCATCGTGCATGTAAACGTTGTCACTGTTACAGCGGAAAAGAGTAAATTTTACACATTAGGCTTTTGTCCTCATTGTGAGTGTATTACAGGTATCTGCACTACTGTCTGGACCCAGAGAAGATCCGTAAGCAGGATGCCACCTCCATCATTCTTACCATTGCTCGTAATGTTATTGGTCAACATCTGGCATGGGACTTTGTCAGAGAAAAATGGGACTTTATCATCGTGTGAGTATATGCCATGAAATGGTGCTGCCACAGTAAACTGTTAGAGGACAACAGTGTCAGGGTTTTCATTCATGTTAGATATACTATGAAGTAATGGTGCTGAAGGAGGATTTTTTTTCTGGTGGTGCTGGTCAAGGGCACATTATTTATATAAGAACCTGCAACCCTGCTAACCCTAACCCGAGCCTATACAGGCAGGGTCACAATGAGCGCACACTGCTTGTTCCACTCACAGGGACGTGCAGCACTGCTCCTTCTACTCAGGTTAACAGGTCAATGGTACATTTCTCATATGCAGTCAAGAAGTTGTTGGTAGAAAACCGCTCACTTTTCAAATTTGCTTCATCTGCCACTTAAATTGTAATGCACCAGATGCAGCCACACCAGGATTTTAAGGGGAGAGGACACTGAGATTGGTTTAATTAATGTTACGCCTTAAACACACCTATGAATGACCAAGACACAATTCCACCCCTTCCCCCTTTTTGACATAATTTCTGCTCAGACTGCACACTGTTTCAAATGAATAAATAAATACATTTCTCTTGCCTTCTGGTGTCCTTCTTAAGGCCACTTTCATGATGTGGTCCTGCTCCATTCTTAGCACATGTCCTAGCCATCTCAGGCGTTGATGTGTAATCTCCTTGGTGATGCTCTGGCTTCCTGTTTGTTTATACAGTTCTTTATTGTAGACTTTATTTGGCCAAAAGATCTGGCATATTCGTCGGAGGCATCGGTTGTGGAACACTTCGATTTTCCTCACGTCTGATTTAATAACTCGCCAGGTCTCCGAACCGTACAGCAGAACAGACTTTACATTGCTGTTGTATAGAAGCATCTTTGTTCTAAGGCTGTATTGCTTTGATCTCCAGATGGAACAGAGTTGGGAAAAGGCACCCTGAGCCTTTCCCAGCCTTGCCTTTATGTCCTTTGATGCCCCACTGTCCTTACGGATGAGGCTGCCCAGATAGGTGAAGTCTTCCACAAACTCAAGTGGTTCCTCATCAATAGTGATGGGTTGTGTTGGGGTGGAGTTGACACACAAAACTTGTGTTTTGGAGGTGTTGATATTGAGTCCAACCTGTCTAGCAAAGTTCTTGAGCCTGTCAGTTTTAGCCTGCATGTTGTTGTGGTTCGTTGATAGGAGAGCAAGATCATCCGCAAAATCAAGGTCTTCCAGCTGGGAGAGTAGAGCCCATTGGATGCGTCTAGGCCTATCAGATGTGGTTTCCCATGATGACACTACACTCAAACTTTTCATAAAATATTTTTATGATGGATATTATTTTAGATGGTATTCCATAGGAGTGTAGTATCTTCCAGAGGGTGTTTCGGTGGACACTGTCGAAGGCCTTCCTGAAGTCCACGAAGTTGATGTAGAGGGGTGTGTTCCATTCCAGGCACTGCTCTATAATGTTTCGCAGTGCAAAGATTTGGTCCATACATCCTCTTCCCTTCCTGAAGCCTGCTTGCCCCTGTCTAAGCCTGGTGTCAATGGTTGTCTCCATCCTGTTGAGAAGGACTCTGCAGAACACCTTGCTTGGAATTGATAGGAGTGTGATTCCACGCCAGTTGTCACAGTTCTTCATGTTGCCCTTCTTAGGGATTTTGACAATAAGACCTTTAGACCAGTCTTCAGGGATGGTGTCACTGTTCCAAATGTTTTGGAAGAGGTCTGTCAGCGCTCGTGTTGATGTATGAATATCGGCCTTCAGCATCTCAGCATGGATAGCATCAATGCCACATGTTTTGTCACTCTTCAGGGTCTGAATGGCAGCTTTAACCTCAGCAGAGTCAGGGGGGTCGTTGTTGATGTCCAAAATGTTGGTTTCACAGCCTGTAATTGTTTCCAAAATGATGGATGCCTCGTTTTTGCCTTTTCTTCAGATATAGTGGTGGATCATTTTCCTCTGGAGGATTAATTGATGGAGTGACCAGACGTTTCTCTTCTGAGTTTGAATACAATCAGGTACAGTTTTTCCAGTGTTTGTGGGTTTATTTCACAATAACAGTTTGTGAGAAAATTAATATTAATAACTAATGTTTGCAAGCTACTGTGCATCGGATACGGTACAAGAATGCTGTTAAGTTTGCTGGGGAAAAAAATTCTTATATTCTAGTCCTATATTTTGTTCATCCCTCCTCCCCCTGTTCCTCTCCAGCTGCTGCAGTTCATGGAAGACAATGCAGAGCAGCTCGACGACAGCACAGAGGTTGAGCATGCACTGGAGAACACCGAGGCCAACATAAAGTGGGTGGCCACAAACAAGAAACTGGTGCTTGAATGGTTCACCAGTGAAGCTTCTCTTTAAGTTTAACTCTCAAATGTAGATATGTAATGGAGCTTTTTCAAATGTAAAGTTTTGATTATACATTATAGACCATTTGATACCAAAATAGGTTTTGTATGTGGAAAGCATGTTGTAATACTGTACATACTGGAGATTTTAAATAAATGTCACACACAAAAGTGTAATAGTGTAATATTCTAATATTTGTTATATCTGCTGTGGATACCAGTGAATGAAATAAAAGCCATAATTAATTCATTTCAGTAGATCTGATTTTGGACAGAATCATGCGCAGTGATGTCAAATGTTAGCCTATGAACATAATATCAACTTACATAATGTCATATCTGGAATGAGTTCAAGTCAGTGTTCTTGAATCACTGCAGCTAAATCTTAGCAACCCTAATCAGCTCTGTGTGCTGTCTTGAACATATCCCATTCATCCTGGGAAAAATGACTTAAATTACTCATCAGTTCATGATTATATTATATAATTTTGAACAAATATACGTACATATCTATTGGAAAAGTTTGTAAGTTTAACTTACTTATTGCCATTTACAGGCCATATGATCGGAACTGACAAAATAAAAATAGCTTTTGAAAGGTAACAGATTGCAGATTAAATAGATCAAGTTTCTATTGTTTCAGTATAACATCTATTTATATTTTAAAAATAAATCATAAAGTAAGCTTATATGAAACATGTCAACATATTTCCTTACATTAAATTATAAAACTGACATGAGGATAAATTGAATTCAATTGTGGCAGTATTTATTGCAAACGTCTGCAAATGTAGCCACTACCATTTCCAGAAGAGACGACTGTCATGGCTAGTGTCTTGTTCAAGGCTTAAGGTTGCACAATATTGCACAATAGGATGTGCATGTTGCTCCTGCATGTTGTACCTGCTTCAACAGGTACTGTAATAGTTATGCCAAAGCTAATGAGCTAAACACTTGGAAACATCAGTTGAAGGAGACTGTTCCAAAAATGTGCCAAGAATTCTTGATTCTGCGTCATGGTGCATGCAAAAGTCTGTATCATGAAAAAAGAACTTGTATAAAAAATGCCTCAGTAAAGCTGAAATGAAACAGTATTGTGAATAATCTGAGTTCAACACTGTTCCCAGGGTATCATGCATTTAATAACAGTTCTTAAGAGATTCATCATAATGTTTCAATTATCAGGATAAGACACAACAAGTGTGTGTTTTTGGAACGGACTGTTCTGTATTGTGTTTTTCAGTAAACCCGTGACACTTTACGAAACATAAATCAACAACAATAAGAGGAGAAACTAAAAAATAAAATATCAATGAAAAGAAAACCTCACCTGAACTCTAATATCCAAATCACCATTTTGGAGTGCTACATGTATTTACAGTCTCTGTGTCGTAATAATGTGTTCTGGTGAACTCAAGTGGTGGTACCAGAAAAGACGCTATGGTAGCAATGCATTGCTGCTTGGAATATAACAACTAACATAAGCCTTCTGATCCATAATTATTCCACTAATATAATAATGTGGTCCACAGACCTGATTCCAGTTCGTATATGTTTAAAAACTTAACAGTGTTTGTTCTAACTCTCAATTTAAACTGGGACAAAGACAATGTTCTTGATGATCAAACTTTTTTTTTTTTTTTAATGAAATGTACCCATGTGGCATTTTATTTGTGTTTAAATTTTACCACGCAATCAGCGTAAAAATCTTTTAGGATCGGGGTTCTATCGATAATCTATACTCCTTGCTCCAGTGACCCTGTCAAGATATGGTGCAAGTTTAGCTTTTTCTTGACAACAGCATACCATTATAGATACCATTTACAGGCCATATGATAGAAGTTGAGACAAATTAAAAATAGCTATTGGGAGGTTAGAGATTGCAGATTTGAATCGATCAAGTTTGTATAGCTTCATTTAAAAGATATATTATCAATAAATCATGAAGTGGGCTTATTTGAAACACACATGAGCTTGTAGGGTACATTTGGAACCTATTAAGTCCATGCCAGGCTATTGCTGAGTTCAACACTGTTCACAGCGTCCA
>CAFUXE010000282.1:829972-839977 GCA_903364295.1 Serranus cabrilla | reverse complement strand
GTGCAATATCCTTGTGCATTCTGTAGAAAGACTCCACCTCTGATCTGTTGGGTGAATGATTTTGGTTGAACTGGTTTGAATAGTATTCCCCTAGAACAAGCTCTTCAGTACACATTTTCACCCCGGATATCTGGTGCATTTCTTGGCACAAGAAGAGGATACTGAGACTCCAATTCATCGAAAACACTCACTCTCTCCAACATCAACAGGTGAATACGCTGAGTCAAAAGTGAGTAAAAAATGACCAACTGGTTATAGTCTTAAACAGTTTGGTGTTGAATGGTTTGTGTTTGCATATGATGTGGCTTTTCAGAGAAGTATTGCTACTTTTGTGACTCAAGTCATTTAGTCCAAGTCTCAAGCGTGTCCCAAGTCATTTTTTATGGGCAAGTCAAGTCAAGTCACAGTTTAGGTCAAGTACTTAAGGCAAGGCTACTAAATAGCTTGCCACCTAAAAATGTGATTTAGATCTGTTTTTCAATTGTATTTCATGTGGTTTTAGCTGTCCACACTTTCTAAAATCAATTTGGATTTTTAACTTCCAAGGCGAGTCTCAAGTCATTTATTTTCTGTCAAGTTGCAACTCCTCAAGTGATTCTAAGATTCGAGTCCAAGTCGCAATGATTCGGTGTGCCATTAGCACCATAAGTACAGGCCTACGTCTACTCTCTGCCATACTTATTTCTTCCTCTTCATCATCCTGGGAAATGTACCCATACATCAAAACGTGCGTAATGGTCAGGAATAGTGTGCTATGTATTTTTTTAATGCAGTTTTGCTTTGTAATTTTCATAAAAATTGTGAAAAACAGCTCTGAAAATCCCATTAAAATTAAGGTGAGATCAATGTGAAGAAAGCTCAAAAACACCTCACTTTGAGGCTGTGCCCATTTGCTGTACTTGAACATAGAGAAATGATTTGAAGTTTAAACAGGACCAAAGACTACTTTGGGCCAAATGGGCATTTTGATCACTCACATGGTTTTTACGAAATCGCAGTTTAAGTTTTGTGATTTTTTCAAAGTGTTTCAGAGTTTTTAATATGTGTATAACACTGCATGTTCAGAGCTAGAGTGCAGAAAGGCTCAGATTGTTTTTCAAACAACTTATCCTCCTTCCGACAACTTTCCCTGTTCATAAATCATTTTTACCAAGTTGTAGAGAAATTCATGCTGGTCGCGTATATCTTATTCTGGAATTAGTCGGATGCACAGATTCAGCTCTGTGAGCCTGAATGTGACAGCAACTCAAACCAACTGTCACATAGAGTCTAATGTTAATTGGGATGGGAAAATTTCTTGAAGAAACAGAAAAAGCAATTTTTCTAACCTGTGATGCTGCTCACTTCTTTTGAACAACAGACATGAAACTTAGAACCAGGTGTTGAGGAGATCCTTATCTTTCTGAAGAGCATAATATTTTTGTTGTTAGGACTCTCGTTTTTTGAAAAAGAGGAGTAGTTTGAGAGATGCACTCTCTCTCAACTCCCTCATGCTGTACCTATCACTATCCTCCAAAATAAACCAACAAAGTCACTAAATCTCACAGTTTAGCAGACTAAAATAAAATTAAAGCCCCACAAATTAGCTATATCTTCGTAGTTTAGTAAAATAAAAGCCTGAGAGGTCATTGTGTCTTAACAAGAAAGCCAGTACTTGTTGCAAAGTAAAGTAATTAAATCTTAAAAAGTTAGGGACAGGGCCATATTGCGGAAACTCTGGCACACTGTCAAAATTGCCGTGGGAATTTTGTATTTTAAGTCTACATCTATACAAGCACTCTACAGAAGAGGTGTTTCAGCTGTATTGTACAGTCAACTGCCTTATACTACTCTAATGGAGCGATTTGAATCAATACTGCTGCCAACACAAAGCCATGAAGCAGCGTGTGTTTCACTGAGGCTAAAAAGCAAACAAGTATGACCAAAAACACCTTTTGGGCTTCAAGTTTATTTTCTTTCATTTTACATACTAGAGGCATCCTGACAAGCCACTGATGGCGGACTAAAAAGCACTGCTTGTTAGTACTTCTTCATTTATAGGGCAGTATGACAAATTCTCAAGAAGTTGCTTAACTCAGAGAAATTATGATTTCCTGTCATGCCTTTGGGCATAGTGATGATTGCACATGGTTTCCTGGTAATATGAGGTGTCTGACCGTCAGATTCATCATCCGTTATTCTGCTCAGTTGATGATGCTGCTGTTTTACTTATTGGGCAAGAGCTGATTAAGTCTATGATCTTATAAATTATTTGCAGATGTATTGCTCTGCTGTTTGCAGACCAAATTGTAGTCATGATGTTAAGACATTTCTTTGCCAGAGTCAAACTTTGTACATTTATCTCAATAAAATTGTTTGCAGCAAGCAAATCTTTATCACCTTTCATTATGCAGCCCTTCTTTAGTATCAGATAGACAGATCCGCACACACACACATAGTTCTACTGTATTTCAACTACCACATAATTTACAGTACTGAATAAAAACAGAAGCTCTCTCTAGACTGCCATTTGGAGCTGCGATATTTACGCCTCTGTGACATTTCGGCTTCAGTTGAAACATCCCAGAGGCATAATGGGAGGACCATGATCCAGGCTCTTCTGTACCCCCTTCGGAGGTAGTAACAGAGGTGAGACTGTTCAAAATGTGATTGCCAAGCTGGCAAGACGGAACGTATGGTATTTGTGCGTCCAAACTTGGTAATTATTGTTACATTACAATACCGTCTCCTCCCACTTCATTCTGCAATGCCAGACTGCAAAGTGAATGGACTCCAGTATTACACCATTGGCAGAGCTTGTTATGGCACTTTTGCTGAAACTCAGTATGAAAAAGGCTAGAGAAAAACAGGACAGCTTCTAAAAAAGAGCCTCTATTCAGAGCCATTATGAAGGTACAAAGTTCACAGATTAGACAGGACTCTCTCCGATCTCAAGAGATTTTTACAAGTCAGTGTTTTGGACTTTCAGCTATTTTCCCCTCCCAGGAAATCAACTATTAACTTTTGGCTGAATCTAGCAAGGCAGGGCATAAAAAGCTCTCACTGTTCAGCTTTTGTCTTCTTTTTCCTCTGGTGGAGACATGGGGAAAGGTCTCTTCATCAGCAAAGCTTTGGCAGTAACCTGTGTGGTTGCAGCCATCGGTGCTGTGGTCACCATCATAGCCTTAGCTGTGGTTTACGCTCAGGAGAAGTCAAAGAATGAAGTGGAACTTCCTGTCACTGCCAGCCCCACCAACCCCCCCATCCCCACCACGCCTTCCACCCCCAAGGAGCCCTGGGACCACTACAGACTTCCAGATTCCCTGGCTCCAGTCTCCTACAACATCACCCTGTGGCCCCGACTGGAGCCCAACGATGATGGCCTTTACATCTTCACCGGAAACTCCACGGTGGTCTTTAAATGTGTCAAGGACACCAACCTAATCATCATCCACTCCAACAAGCTGAACCTCACCAGATTTGGGGAATACCATGCCAAGCTGAGGGGCCTCAACGGAGCCACTGTGCCCAGTCTGAAACAGACCTGGCTAGAAGTCCCCACCCAGTACCTGGTGGTCCAGCTCAACGGCCCGCTGAAGACCGGCAGCATGTACGAGCTCTACACAGACTTTGTTGGAGAGCTGGCCGATGACCTGGGAGGATTCTACAGGAGTGAATACATGGAAGATGGAGTGAAAAAGTATGATTTTCATTTTATTCTTAATTTTGCATTCTTTTGTATTTCTTTGTTTTTGTGTAATATTTTGGTATACTTTTGAGAATTATGCCATAGTGGAAGATTTAAACAAAGTTTAAATGATAATATGCAGTAAAATAATTTGGCTCCATGCATTTAAACCAATGCTTCATGTAAAATAGACATAGTTTGGGAAATATGATTATTTGCTTTTCTGCAAAGATTGTTCTCATGATTGTCCGTAAGGTTTAAAGCTATGGTCAACAGCCAGTTAGCTTAGCTTAGTACAAACATGAGAAACAGGGAAACAGCTAGCCCGACTCTTTACAAAGACAATAAAATCACGCTGTCAGCAACTGTAAGCTCATAAATTATAACATTATATCTTGTATGTTTAATTTGTACAAAAAACAAAGAACAAATGTAATACTTCACCTGTTTCCAGTCTCAAAAAAAAAAAGAAAAGAAAAAAATCTAAAATCAAAATTTATTTTGGAGTACCACATGTATTTACAGTCTTTGTATAGTATTTGAAATATTGTCCCTCTGCTGAACTCTAGTGGTGGTACCAGAGAAGACACACATTTATTCAGCCTTTGATATATACTGTATATATTATTCCACCAATCTTATAATGTGGGGCAGTGTTTAAAACTCATGCAAAATGGAATGTGATCATTTTCTAACCCTTTGTGAAATATAATCAATTTAAAAATGTGCAAAGACAATATTTGATGTTTAAAATTCTAACTTTTGTTTTTGTAAATGTGCCCTCTGAATTTGACCAATTTTTATTTTTATTTCCATTTTAACCAGCATCCTGCCCCTGTTTCTAGCAGCTATGCTGTAGATTAAGTATTTCAGTCGTTCTGAATTCTGCAGAGTTCTTTGACTAGAAAACAATTGCTGTCATTGTTTATGGGTTTCCATTCCTTTAAATATCCTGAACAATGAGAGAAAAGTGAAAAAGACAACTTAAAAACACAACAACTTATCTACAAAATGACACAGACAACAATAAACAAGGTTTATAACTCTGCATGAGAGTAAATGTGAAGGGTTCCTCTAATATTTTTGTTTTTATTGACAGAGTTTTGGCCACGACTCAAATGCAACCAACAAATGCCAGGAAAGCCTTCCCCTGCTTCGATGAGCCCGATATGAAAGCCGTCTTCCACATGACTCTCATTCACCCCCGTGAGACTGTTGCTCTGTCAAACGGCATGAACTATGGCAAGTCTTTCTTCCAGTGCTCAGTGTCAACTGTCCACGTGACCTCAGTTACACTCTGATATGTCCAGAATTCATTTACAACAAAAGCAAGCATACTGTTGCTGCCAAGTAAAGTGTACAGTATTCTCTTCTTCTTGATTTATAATTAACCTGCTTCCTTTATCCCCACACAGACCCTGTTAACATCACGGGACACAATTTAATCCAGACAAGCTTTGAACCAACAGAGATTATGTCAACCTACTTGCTGGCCTTTGTTGTCTGTGAATTTACATTCATTACATCAAGCGCGGATGCCGACGTTTTGGTAATTATTTATTACATACACTGGGTGTTAAATATCTACAATACTCACATCAAATAATACTTTATTTACTTATTAACGCGTGATTACCACTGTAGCAATGGGAGCTGCTTTGCTGAAAGAGACTCTGACCCCTGATCTTCCAGTAAAAAGGAAAAGAGCAAAAACCCTCAATACCACTTCTACTGCTAATACTAATACTGCATTTTCTTCTTCATTTTTACAAAACAAACCACTGTTGCTGCTACAGCTTAAAATTAAGCCCAATAATTAATGCTCATGAACAAGATGAAATTATTAAACCATAGTATACTTGGGAAAATGGGAGCCACAGTTTTTCTGTATTGTTTTAAGAGAGAGATGCATCAAAATTAAAATGAGGTATTTTGATGGCTCGTTGCTATGACCTTTGACATGATTAGGCAACTAAACACTCACTTTTAAATAATTATGCATTTATGCTTCTGTTTGGAATTGAACAGTTTGTCTTAGTTAATAGTGGGATTGGCTGACTAAAATTAATTCCCAATTTGTTGCCAGCTTTTATAAATCCCATATTATAAACCACTGCTACTATTACCACCACCTTCCATTGCTGCTATGACTACAACTTCAACTATCAACGTGGTGTTAGCAATGTGGTGTTTGTGTGTCTAGATCAGGATCTGGGCTCGTAGGAAGGCTATAGAGGAGGGCCAGGGGGACTATGCTCTGAACAAGACTGGGCCTATACTGGCATTCTTTGAGAAGTACTACAATTCTTCTTACCCTCTGAGCAAGTCAGGTAGGAACCACAGGACAGTACAAACATTTACACTAATGGATTAGTACTGCTGACAAATATTACTGTATATATACATTGTGTGTAGACAGTAACTGTATATATTTGCTTAGAGTTTTTGAAAATGTAAAGCCAGCTGTCAAAAAATGACCAGTATCGACTCTCTGATCACTTCTAGACCAGATCGCACTTCCTGACTTCAGTGCTGGAGCCATGGAGAACTGGGGCCTGATCACCTATAGAGAAACTGCCCTCTTATATAATCCTGGTGTGTCATCCAATGGAGACAAGGAGTGGGTGGCAACAGTCATCGCACATGAGCTCGCACACATGGTATCACATTCAATGGTGTACTGCTCTGCAAAACTGGGTGACTGTGTTAAAATTTGAAATATCTTTAAAACCATCCGATAAAATGGATCTCTCTCTTCTCAGTGGTTTGGAAACTTGGTGACAACGAGTTGGTGGAATGACTTGTGGCTCAACGAGGGGTTTGCCACTTACGTCTCATATCTTGGAGCCGACTATGCTGAACCAAAGTGGAACATGGTGAGTTTCGTTCTCTTGGCGGAATTACAAAACTGTTCCAGTGTGAGCAGAGTCGTGCTAAAGTGGATAAAAAAAAGTATTAAAATGGTTATTGGAAAAATGTGTCCAGCGATGATTCAGAATGTACATTTTGATTTGTCTATTTTCCAGAAAGATTTATTCATTGGAGAAATCACTCATGCAATGGCTGTAGATGCCTTGGCCTCCTCCCACCCACTCTCATCCAATGAGGAGGACATCCTGAAGCCTGAACAGATTATTGAACTGTTTGACACCATCACATACAGCAAGGTATGGTATAACGGAGAGCAACACATCACAACTTGCGTACCCCAATGTATTGTTCTCATCAAGCCCCACTACACAAGACGGTGACCTCCACTAAACAAATAAGACAATTCCCAGCTGACACTAATAAAGGACTCCAGATGCTCTTTGGGAACTCCAAAGTACTAATGAATCACTGATTCTCATTAACAGAAAGTTGTGATTCTGTCCCATGTGATATGTCAGACACTAACACTGCTAAGATCCTCCTGTGCTTCATTACAGGGCGCTGCAGTCCTCAGGATGCTCTCAAATTTTATCACTGAGAGTGTCTTTTCCAAAGGACTTCATGTAAGTACAGCTGATTTATTTAGTTTTGTATTTGTTGAGATTTGAGTGACTGACGTTGAACTTATTGTGTTCACCGCAAAAGTGTAACTAGAGTGTAATCAAGAGGTTATTATCTGTCTGCAGACATACTTAGAAGAGTTCAAGTATAAGAACACAGTCTACCAAGACCTCTGGAAGCATCTGCAAATGGTAAGATAGCACCCTCATCAAGACAACTTACTTTTTACAAGCAAAAATTAGCAATCATTTTTAACTGGCCACCAGGAAAATATTCACTTTCCTATCAGCTCTGTTTTGGTCTCCACCAACTCCTGAAATTTCTGGCTCTAAGCTGCTAAATTATTACTGGTAAATTCAGCATGCTCATGGTTAACTTGTTTTTGCTGTTTTTTGGTGCTGGGAAATCATCAACAACTGCTTCATTGACAATAAATGGATAAGAATTATACCAAAATAACTACATCCTGTTATAGATGTGGGGAGCGTCTCTATGTTCCCACAGCTCCATGTTCCCACAGCACTATATTCCCACAGCTCTATGTTCCCACAGCCCTATGTTTCAACATTTCAAAGATGTATTATTAACGTTTTTGCATCCACGTTCCACAGTGTTTTAATATTTATCCACCTCAGCCATCGTTTTTGAAAAGCATCGTTTTCAGTTTTGTAATTCGCTGTTGTAATGTGGACAGAGAGGGGCTAACCGGAAAAATATTACCCAGGTTAGTGTGGACATGGCTGTGGGAACATAGGGCCTAATTTTAAAAAAATTTGATGAAAAAGAAAGTCAGAAGAAATGTGGGACCATAGGGCTCTGGGACCATAGGGCTCTGGGACCATTGGGCTGTGGGAACATAGGGCTGACCCCATAGAGTGTAAGTCTGTCCGCAAGACAACAAGCAAACAGGTTTTTAAAATGTTTGCAGTTTAGATTGATCAGACCTAAGTAATGCAGGAGAATTTCCAAATGGGTAAGCTCTGCACTCTCCTGAGTGCACTTTTGTTTATGCTTGTGAGCATATTGGCCCCTGTTAACAAAAGATATAAAGACTTACTTTCAGCATTTCTAAACCTTGAACAAATATTGAAACTATTGATAGATCAATAAAGCTGTGTGTGTGCGTGTGTTTGTGTGTGTGTGTGTGCGTGCGTGCGTGCGTGTATGTGTGTGTGACTGCTACGTTTCTTTTTTTGAGCGTTTGCCATTTATCAGATCGACGTAACACTTGGCATATGTGTTGCCGAGGATCCAAGGAAGTGCAGTGCTTAACATGAACCCATATTCAGAATTGAAATAGTTTTGCTATAGTGTCTACAACAGAATCGACAGCTATCTCTAGTAAATAATGTTACACATTCCTTTTTAATGTTATGTGAAGTTGGATGAAATCTCTTTCTATTTCAAATCTCATTTGGGCACCTTGGTGCATAAACTGCTCAGTCTTTAGTAAATGCTGTGTCAGTATTTAACTTTTACATTAGCTGATCATCGTTAACAGAAGTTGAATGAAAGCACTCGAGATGAACAGAAGTCCGTACAGTAATGTCAAATGTTAGCCTGGAAAAATAATATCAACCTAAATAATGTCATATGTGGAATGAGTTCATGTCAGTGTTGTTGAATTACTGCAGCTAAATCTTAGCAACCCCGATCAGCTCTGTATGCTGTCTTGAACATACCCCATTCGTCCTTACTTATGATTTCATGACTATATTATATAATTTTAAACAAATATCTCCATCAATATTATACATACATATTTCTTTAAGAAAGGTTAGAAAAACGATGTTTCAGTCCATAAAGGTTTTATGGCTACATTCCAGTGAAGAAATGGTGTAAGTCTAGCTTTTTCTTTGTTGACAACAGCAACTAGACTGGCTTCTCCTACTTCATATACCATTTACAGGCCATATGATGTGAGCTGATATAATAGAAAATAGCTATAGGGAGGTTAGAAATCGCACATTTGAACGATCCGGTTTGGATTGTTTCATTGTTTTCATATATATATATATATACATATATATATATACATGGCACAGCACAAGTGAAATGCAATGAAGCAATGAAGAGTCATACCATTACTAGTATTTGAATATTCCTTTTATCAGGCAGTGGATAAAGCCGGCATAGTGCTGCCCCTCTCTGTAGAGGAAATTATGAACCGGTGGATCCTACAGATGGGATTCCCTGTGGTCACCATCAACACCCAGACTGGAGAAATCACCCAGAAACACTTCTTGTTGGACCCTGATTCTGAAGTAGACAGACCTTCACCATATGAGTAGGAAACATTCTTGATGCTTCATGTGAAAATGCCGAATATATCCAATAGTCATCATGTTGAACCCTGTCACAAGAAACTCACCTGCTTTCTTAATATACTCTGTGCTTATGTTTGGATGGATGTGGCTCTAGCTATAAGTGGATAGTCCCCATTACGTGGATGAAGACTGGCAAAGCCAAACCGGACTACTGGCTTCTTCACGAAGAAGGTAAGATTTAATTCGGGTGTATGTTTGGACTTTTGTAGACAAAAATATGTATACTTATTTCATCTCTCTCCAAACAGCTACAAACACAGACATGACTCTCGGTGCTAATGAGTGGCTGGTGGCCAACATAGATATGAAGGGCTTCTACAGGGTCAACTACGACTCTGAAAACTGGGAGCGCCTCCTCGCCAAGCTGAGCTCCGGACATCAGGTACACAGTGCTGCATTACTTCTGCAATGTTTTGAAATGACGAATCTACTCAAATACTCACTGCCTTGTTCACTTTTCAGGACATACCAGTGATCAACCGAGCTCAAATTATAGATGACGCTTTTAACCTCGCGAGG
>CAFUXE010000282.1:791734-805658 GCA_903364295.1 Serranus cabrilla | reverse complement strand
TTCTGAAATTGAAACAGCGCCACCTATAGGCCTGGCATATGAAGTAGCTTATTGAGACGGATCCGTGTGGATGCAGATATTCTTGATACGCTGCCAGGGAAAACGGATAGGAAAAAGTTCGTTTACGTACGTTATTAAAGCACATACAGGTTCAATTTTAAATTTTTCATAAAGTGACATTATATCTTTTACTTTTAAAGCAGGTGCATTGATTATTTAGAACCATCTCTGGAAATAAGTTTTACTTTAGTAACTGGAGTGTAATTTATCCGGGAAAAAAATGCAGGACAAAGCTGCTGTCAGCTTTAACTCTGATAAAGGTGTAGTGGTGTATAATATTTGGTTTTACCATTCTTTTTGTAGTGGCAGAATGCAGTCTCAGCACTCTGTCAAACATAACCTCCTTGGAGGTATAAGCGCTCTCTTACCACCGTCCCAAACACACCATTTCAACACGTGGAGAAATGTAATGCTTGATAAGCCTGCTGCTGCTTTCAGCTACGGTTACTGAATTAAGACTGTGCTGTTCATGTGAGGAGTGAAGTGTCCATTTATTTGATACAAACTTACTTTGAAGGGGCAGAGAACAGTGGTATGGTAGAGACACACACTGTACCTTTAACCAGTGGGATAGTTGGACTGTACCTTTTAGAGGAGGGGTACAGTTCCACAGAAATGACCTCTAATCCGTTCCAGGCCGCCACGCTGGCACCATAGAAGAGACACTGCCAACATATTACAGCTCCTTGACTGAAACTTAGCAGCAACAGGAAAGTGCAGGCAGACGACGCCAACATTGAACCACCTAGACAAAGACAGAGACAAAGACAAAAACAATACTGAAGATAACATGTATCCAGGGTTGTTGTATTTATACTGTATTTATTCTGATCTCACCTATTATTCTGATTCTTCCTATCTTATCCATGAACAATGCTGATATGATGTTCCCAGGCAGCACAGCCAAACTGCCCAGGAAGCTGACCATGTATATGACGATGTCGTTCTCCTCCTGGAAGTTCAGATGGCAGCCTTTTTTTGGGTGGAGGAAAGTGGTGTTCTCCATTCGACAGTCTTTGAACTTTTCCTGCCAGAGGTCTGGAGAGAACAGAGGGATGCAAAGGAAAACAGATTTTGGTTTATATTTTATATTAAGCTGTAAACAGAAGTTTTCTCCTATTAGAGCTGGAGGATAAACATATTACAAAGTATTAAAGCTTTGACTAAGATTACCGTTTTAGGGCAGTATTAATGTTTTAATATGTTAAACCCCTAATTGGTAGAGTTTATTGAGCCCAAGACTTTAAGGAGCCAGCAGTGTAGAAAAGCTACAAACATTTTATTGCAATCTTCCCTTGATAATGTTACCTGTATTATAGAAGACAGTGTTTTTGATGGTGCAATTCTCAAAGAAGGTGTTGGTTGACTTGACATCCTCAAAGTAACAGTTTTCAAACAGAGAATCCTCAAACTTCACAGACTTAATCTCGATGTTTGCAAACCTAAATGAAAGGAAATAAATCGAATTAGGCAGCTGTGACTTTAAAGAGCATGACCCAAATATTCACATTCAAATGTGAATATGCTTTTTATATATCTGAGGAAACGTACTTGTCGTGGATGTACTCTCCCTCGCGGTGGATCTGGTTGACCAGAGAGAAGTTGAAGTGGAAACGTTCGACCCGTTCCCGGTGGAACACTCTGACCTTGGACTCGTACTCCTCATACTGCATGTATTTGATCATATCAGGAAACCACACTCCCAGCCCGTGGTAGCTGATACACATGAAAAAAACACAAAACCTGAGTGCATACTAATAAAATGACCTGCATAACTAGATAATATCACAGGAAGAGAGAGTTTTTAATATTACCAGTGGCATTCTTTCTCTCTTCACATAGTTCTGCCTTGGAGAAGTTTATGAATATCCACTTTCAAAATATTCTAAAAATGCATGATTTGAATGCAAAGCTACCAGCAGGGATATGAGTGTAGTCTAATTGGATGTTTTTGCCTCACATCTCAACGTGGGTGTACAAGCTAAAAAGAAATACCTGAAGGCCAAGCAGAACCAGACAATAACCAAGAAGAGACCCTGCAGTCTGAGCTCTGGGGCTGATAGTGACATGATGTTAGCCATCACCTGAAAGAGGGACAGACAGGCAGTTAAGATGGACATGTAAGGGGAAAACAGGATTCCATTTATGTAAGACAAATACAAATTCTGTTCCTTGTTCTATTTATTTTATTGTGTAGGAGTGCAGACCTGTTGCAGCATGGTCATGTGTCTGACGGTCCAGCGCTGGAAGGCAGTTCCAGTGTCACTCTGGATCTCTATGAACTCGTCCTCCTGAGTTTGTGGCGTCTTAATGTTGGTCGCCTTCATACAGAAAAGGAATTTGGATTTATAAACTAACTTTGGAGCATTATTTCACCTCCTTCTTAACTATATCATGACATTAATGGTATGAGTGGATCCCTAAATTAGTAGCTTTAAAACTGAGCCCACCACAGCCTCTGAGGCGGGTTAATGGTGTTCTTGTATATGATGAAGTAAACCTTTGTGGAAGCATCTGTATTCGTTAAGTTCCTCCACTCATTCATGGTGGTTTTTGCTTTAATTTGTCAACCATCAGATGCATTTACTTAATATTTCTTCAGCACAGACATTTTGACTTGTCGCAGTAAGAAGAACAATAAGGTAACCGATGGCAATAATGATGACAATAGTATCAGGAGCCTGGCTCCAAATGCACTGCTTCCATTGTTAATGGTATTAATTACACCTGTGCTTTGCCTGCGACATGTCAAAATGACTGCTGTGGAAAAAGCCTATTATACATGCTGTCTTACGTTTCAATGGAGCATTGCGGTAATTGACAGCTGAGCATATGATGTACATTCATTTTGCTAATGAGGAGTTTAAATAGAAAACTGTTGGTGAGTGATTGGATAAAACAGCAGTGATGCTGTAAACGAAGGCTTACAGTGAAAACTCTCTCTGGCTCCCCCTTGGCCTTCCAGTTGGTGTCGTGAACTTGTCGCAGGACCATCCATGCCTCATCATGTCGGGCACTCTGAAAGAAACACACACATAACAAACTTATACAGGAATGTCTACACCACCTCAGTCCTTAAGGAACCCCTTTTCTATGGGAAATCAGAGATATGGAGGAATTCCCAGCAGATTATGACCTGTGAATATTTAATGAGATGAGTTGTCCTGTTACTTTTTTTTTAGAAACTTTTATTAAAATTCTCTGTATTATTATTACATTTTCAAACAATCATACATATATTTTAGCTTTAATGATTATATTCTATATATAAATATTATTAATTAATTAATTAATTAATTAATTAATTAATTAATCAATCAATTTCTTTAATTCAGTGCTTACTTCTCTTAGCTTAGCCGTCATTTTGGCTCTTTGGTTGTTTTAACTGCAATGTTTTCTAATGCAGGACTACGCTGTGTCTGGTTTTTAGTGTTTTCTTCTGGTAGATTTTATGGTGATATCTTAAATAATAATAATGTTGTGAGGGTTGATGCCAAGGATTATAATGTTCTCTTACACCAATGAAAACCAAGACGGCCCTGTGACATCTGAAGCTGTGGTGACCCCCTTATGGGGGTCGGGACCACCAGGTTGGAAACCAGTGTTCATTTTCCAAAGCGCAGTGTGAAACATATCAGGGCTTATCGTGTCACATTTATTTCCCACATATGCTGAAGCCAGATCCAGTTGAGTAACAATGTTCCCATGAGGTCTGCCTCTTATCAGATGGGGAAATGTGTGATAGTTTGGGGGTGTGTGATATGAGCGTGTTGGAGCAGCCCTGCTGTAACACACAAATACAATACCACATGTGGTTAAAGGTCTGACAAACGAAACAGGGGTGGGTGGTGTTCTGGTGGCGCCTTAGCAGCCTTTCGTTAACTTTGCACAGCAGTGGGATGCTGCTGTGGTGGCTAGTGATGACTCAGAATTTTTTAACCAAGCACAGCCTGTTTAATACTGACACTGGCATAATGAATAATAGGGTAGGAATTGTACAGCTCTTTGTTTTGTTATTAATCTTAATCTATCCTGCATTAGCAGTGCAGAAACACACATTTTAATCTGGCCACATGGGATCTGACCTCCAGGAGGAAACGAGGGCTCTCCGGCATGAAGACGACTCCAACGAGCGCAGCCAGCGCAGGGAAGAGACACACCAGAATGAAGAGTCTCCAACTGTGGATCTGGAACTCTGTACCGATGGCGAAGCCCCATCCTGGAAAACAAACCAGTAAAGAGCTCAATTACAACCCTTATAATATCCAAATCACTTTAATATCATGGAGCAAAACACTTGTTTGAATATGCAGAACTTATTTTGTACACCCAAATAAATCACTAAATCTAAAAAGAAAAAGTAAAAACTATTTAAAAAAAACTAGTATTGCAGAAAAACGCTTCCCAACTAAAGCACAAGACGTACCAGTGTATCTTTACTAAAGCCAGTTTTTAGTTGAAACATTGAATGGATTGAAAAGTTGTGGTAGCTTAGGGTTTCTTTTTAGACTGTTGCAAAATTGTAACTTATTTAAATGTAAATTATTCATATTAAATTGCTTGGGGTTATTCTCAAAATGAGGCATATTGGCAAGCAGAACTATTAATTCAGCAGCATTCTGTTGTTCGTGCAGACTGAGAAATAAATCCCACATGTCAAACAACTAAACCGTCCTCCAGTGAATTAAAACAGTATCTCTGTGTTCTGAGATGATGTGCAATATGTCTGAATGTGTGTTCGCCTTCATGTCAGTCAACTACATGTGTATGTCTGCTTCTATGCGTCCGCATGTGTGTGTGTTACCATAGTGAGGGATGATTCCCCAGGCGGTGAAGGAGGCGTACAGGCCTCCCAGCATCCAGAACATGCAGAGCCAGCTCAGATGTTCTCCGCGTTTGTCCATCTGCAGGAACTCAGTGAAGTACGTGTACACTATTGGGATGGAGCCGCCAATTCTGGGGGAGGAATCACAAGAAAATAAATGTCTTCCCGTACTCACTCAATACCTTTATTTTGTGCATAATTAGTTTTTAGATGATCTTTTGTTGTGATATCTGGCATCTGATAGGTTAATTCTACTGTAAGGACAAGACACAGAGACTTGCTGTTGCTGATTTTCCCTTTGTTGTCACAATGCATCTCTCTGTAGTTTTGTGTCTCTTGATGGTGATTTTGTAATGGTTTAGAGGTTATTATCCTCAATATGTATGTGAAGTCATATATGGATGGTCTGTTTACTTTTTTCATTTTCATGGTTTTGGTTTGTGTAGACTGTTTAATATCATTAGAGGGCGACGGTGAGGGCCACTGATCATTTGGTGGCATGCAGGGAGGGAGAAGTAGTGTGGCTCTAATTAGCATCACCTGAGCAGGTGAGGTTTTTCTTTGTCCTTCTCAGTGGGAGACAAGCATGAGAGAAGCACAGTCACTGCTTAGGTGACTACAGAGACGCCACTGGTATGTGTTTTTGATTAATTTGATTAATAATGTAACATTCCTGTTGAGATTTATTCATTTCTTACCGCAGGTAATTTTTTTGAGTTTGTGAGGCATAAATGTATCCAAAAGGTAGTTTGAGTTGTGGGTTAAGTTGGAAAACTGCATTAGGGGAATTGTTTGTCGAAGTTACATTTGATGATACATTTAAAATGACAAGATTTCATTTGAAGAGATTTTGTAAAATTAAGTTTCTTTGTTTGGAAGGTTTGATTATATTTAAATTATATTTAAAAATTGGATTAAAAGGAATTTCATAGATGTTAAAATGCATAAATTAAATAAATTAAGAAAATTCATAAACCTGTTAGAAAAGAGTGTACATAGTACTTGTAGTACAATAAATATATTTAAAAAGAAGCTAAGTTGGCAGATTTTACATTTCAAGAAATTGCTTAAATTATTAGAAAGTGATAAAATCAGTAAGATCCAGTTTTATCTTAAGTATGATTTGTCTTTAATCTGCAGAATTAATGTTAAATGCTTAATTTGACTTTTGACTGGAGAGATTTAAGTTATTGACTGCATTGATTGATTAATTGTTTTAATTCTCTTTATGTTTCTCTTTTCTTCAAGGTTATCAGCCAAAAACTGTTCTGTTCTGTACGACTACTGTACCAAAAACATCCTGGTTCAATAAATGGAAAGAAACTGTACGAGTTGTTCAGCATCCTCTGTGGTCCTGCTGACTCCAGTTAAGGCAGCATTGACAAGAAAGGCTATTGACAATGTATATACTGTATAATTATCCTATCCCTGTGTGTTAAGCTGCTATAACGCCAACATTTCCTCTTGTCAATTAAAAAAGTTTGTCTATGTCTATGTTTTGGTTTCTCTAGTCTTTTGTCTGTGGTTGTATTTGCATCTATTTGTCGTAATTGTGTGTTTTTGTGGTTGTTTTGCTGAGTCTCTTTGTGTTTCTTTACAGCTGGTTTCATGCCTTTGAGTCTCATTGTAGTCCTTTTATGTTTCTTTGTAGTTACTTTGAATCTCTTCGTTATTAGTATGTGTCTGTTTGAGGGACATTTTGCAGGTGGAGGTTAGAGGAGTGGGGGCTCCCAACACTGTGCTCATCAGTAATCCATCCATGCGAACATTGCAGATCTGTTTTTATTCAGTCATATTTTAAGACTGCTGTCTCTGCCTCCATTCACACAAACCGAAGGTGCAAGGAATTACATTTTTAGTGCTCAAATCATTAAATTTAACATTTAAAAAATGCAATTTGTCTTCAGACTAAATGTCCTTGTGTGCAGCTGTAAACAGCTTTCATTGGAACTGCTTTCTACTGAAGAAAGGGTTCCTATCTGTAACATTCTGCTGTCGTTTAGGTAAACTGAGTCTTTAAGAACAAATAAATAAGCATAAAGCATCAAGGTTTATAGCTTAAGTGAACATTGTAATATTTTATGTTGCAAATGTTCTCTGCTTTTACAGAATGTACACAGGTTTATTGGCGGGTTAACACACCATCCATCAATTCAGCTCCATCTCTGCAGTGGCAATCACCACTGTTGTGTTGATACCCAGATTCTAGAGAGTCAGTGCATTAACATGTGTTGTGAGTAATTATGGGTTGGGTTCATTCACTTTTTAAAAGGTTATCCGTGGGGTAGAAGTATATAAGCGTACACTCCTTTTCAAGCATGTTTGCTGATTTTTTGTTCTATATACGACATTTTTTTATTTTGTTTTGCTTGAAAAAAATAAACAATTTAATTATTTATATAAAAAATGCATTTTGTGAGGTATTAATAATTATTGCTTTATTACTTTGTGGATTGGTTTTGGTGGTCAGTTGGGCTCTGAGCCCCCCACTACAGTATGTTTGACATCAAGACAATCACTGGCATTTAAGAAGGTTCCTCCAGAGTCTGCCTGCTTCTCGTGTTTTGTGAAGACAGCAAAACAGGCTCAGTAATGACTAACATGGGGCTCATTATCACAGTGAATCAGCAACAGCTGTACGTTTTATTTTGGTGACCTTGTATTTTTTGGCTTAGCAAAAAGCTCAAACATCAATATTGCGGGCTGTGGGTACACTCAGGCTGCAATCATTATCAAAAGAAATGTGTCTTTGAAAGATGCAAAATCAATCTCTGCGCTGCAAAAGCTTCACCCCAAGGTGCTGACGACAGCAGGAAGTCAGCAATAAAACTCAAATTAAAAACAAGAAGAGAGCATTGTTCACTTGTTTTAATTGGTATCATAAAGAAATGCCTGGATGAAGTAAATTAACAGAAAACTCCCAGTGTGAAGCGTACGATGCAAATGTTCCATATTAGAAAGGAAAATAAACCAAAGATTGAGCTGACTGGTGTTGCTGAATTACTTCTTCACTCTACATTAAGTTACTCCTGAAGGTTTGTAAATCTTTCTTATAACTCATCTTGCTTGAATGTCAGGTTCCTTAATTTGGAACAAATATTGTCAAACACAAATATAACAATGTGATTTCCCCGAAAATCTTACGGACACTGTCCAATAAAGGGATTCATTATGGAAATGTCATTCATGGCAAGTTTTCTTCTTTCCCACCCTGTATGTTCCTATCCAAAAAAAACCCTGCATTCTCCATTTCATTTCAAGACAGACATTTTTACAAGGATATGTTTTAAACACATGGTTAAGATTTAAAAAATCACTTCATTTTGGTAAGGCTTTGGCAACAAACTTACCTGGCTAAGTTTGATAAAAGATGATGCTTCTAATAAGTACATTTGTTTCCATTACTGTAAGTGAATATCGTACCGTAGTGTTGGGTTGCAAGAGAGTTACAGAACTACAGATGTAGATACCTAAAGCTTTAATTTGGTTGATTTGATTTGCATTTTGTGAGGTTTGGTAACAGCGATTGTGCTGGGTTGGTCAGTGCCTGAAATCCTTGGCATCGACCCTCACAACAGAATTGGCCATGCAGATTTATTGTATGGGAACGTAATGTTTAGGAGACCAGTTTGCTTTTGTTGAAGTATAACCAGAATTTGTAAATTAAAATGTAAATGTGTCTCACCCGAAGCCGGAGCAGAACCTGAAGAAGAGGAAAAAGCCGTAGCCCTGAGCGAAGCAGGACAGGAAGGAGAAGACCAGGTCGATGGTCAGGACGTAGATCAGACACTTCCTCCTGCCCATCTTATCACACAGACCCCCCCACACCAATGCCCCCACCATCATGGCCACGTACACCAGCAGACCTGCAAATACACACACAAACACAAACTTCATTTGGAGGCAGTTGACCTTTACACTTAAAGCTCAAGTTACATGCTATACACCCCATAATGCAACCTTAATCTCATTGAAACACACAGTGTAGACTCTATAGCAATAAACAATAAAACTGACGATACAACTGAGGGGTTCATGCTTTGTGATTTTAAGTATATATTCTTCTTTTTATTAATAGTTTTGTAATATGACCTTTTCATAATGACAAAAAGATAATTTAATAATAATCCTCTTGAGTGACTTATTTTCTAAACTTTTGGAAAGAGACAAATTGTTGGTGAAAATGCTATGTTGAAGTTGAAATTCATTTTTCAATATTTCTTCAAATTTTTCACAGTACCGAAAGGCATGAATGAGGAGCCACTTATAAGACATTTATCTGAGGAGCTGGAGCAAGATCCTTAATTTTGTATTGTATATACATATTATATTCTTCTCCTTAATTTACATCAAATTGAGTAAATTAGTAAATTAGTGGGCCATTTTCAATAGTTTGATTGTATTGTTTGGTACTGAATATTCAATGAGTGAGTTTGAAAACGTTCCTTATTCATTTATGGATGCTTTTTGCATTATCCATAACAATATCTTCAATTTCTTATAGATGTTTTTAACAGCTCTCAATCACTCTGACCTAAATGAAAAATATTATAGAACCTACTGAGTCCCTTTTAGGAATATCCCCAGTCTCAACTGAAACTCAGAGCCACTCAGAGCTCAAAGATTACATTGTATTTCAATTGCAAATCCTCTTTTAGTTTATAGATATTATATATTTACTGAAATGGAAGCACTTAATCATGGTTAATAATATCCAGTTATATCTAAACTCCACAGTTCATCCATGCTTCACGGTGTAGTTGTTGCATTTTGTATTTGCACACAGAAACATGCACACAATGATCAGTGAAGGAAGACCAAGAGCGCTAACCACAAGGGGGCTCCCTTTACCCTTGTATGAACACAGAGGGATAGAGAAACATCACACTATTCACTGAAATGCAATCTTAAATAAAACATTCCAGATATTCATAATAACAGCATTCCCAGAGATGTGACTGAGTAACAAAGGTCATAATGATTTTGGAGGTATCGAAGAGTGCATCACTCCAACAATATTCATTGGTTGTACGCTACTTTGATGCAAAATTAATTTTGCTCACATTCTATCAACAGATTTCCACTCTGAGTCACAGTGACCTGGAGCTCTTCCCAGCATGCGCTAGACAGGAGTTCTTCTCTGCCATTTCTTTGTGTTGTAAAGCAACAGCTCTTAACAGTGACCAACTGTGCTGCCCATTACTGCACCAAGGAGATAACAATGATTATGTATTTCCTCGCAAGTGTCTGGGGCGAGTGATGACTACAACCTCAGCCATCCTCTTCACCGTGTTGCTGAAACCTTCAGACCCGTAACCTCCTGCCTGCTCTGTGTTTTTACTACACACAGCCCTAATTACAGTGCGACTAAGCAGCTTAACAGCACGTGGAGCCATAGTGTGCACCTTCGCTGTGGATTACTAGACTATCCAAATGCTCCGGGGCTCCACACGTCAAGCTGCACATGCCAAACTCATTCAACAAGACACCGCTAAGGGCACCCGGCAAACAAAGAGTCAAGGCTAACATGTCACCTAATATCTTGGCCAAGTTGTTGCTTAGGGCAATTTGTAGGTCTTAGTTGTGGGCACAGACAAGTTGACAGGGTGGCCTTGTGATTAGACAGCCTGTCCTTCAGGGTGGAGGCCCAGGATCAACCCCTGCAGCAACAAGCCTCCATGTACCTGTTTAAGTGTCCTTGAGCACCGTGCAGACAATGAATCCCTGGTGGGGGAAGAACATTTTTACATTTTGTTGCAGTATTAAAAGAGACCTTTGAGTGCATTTACCACATCTAGATGAAGACACAATGAAACTACCCTGGAAAAATAAAATACCACTGAGCATACCATATAATAGAGCTTATATTAGAGCTACCACTGTGTACTGTCTAAAGAAATGCTTAACATGGGAAATATTTTTGATTATGTATGACGTGAGTTTCAAGAATTCTGCACAATGGACACCAAGCAGCATGTTTCCATAATTACTTGATAGCAGTGAAAAGCCTTGAAGTAGTTATCTAACCTTTATCAGTTCTGCTCTCTCAGATTGACTAAAACAGTATTCAGTCATAGTTTGTATCCAGTGAATGAAAGCTATAATTGTTGGCCTGCAACCTGTTGGTACCACCTGTTTGTAAGTTCGGACTTAGCCTGGTTGAAACTTAAGGGTTAACCAAATGTTATACATTTAACCATCACTAAATTAAAATGGTTTGCAGTCCTTTCAAAGCGAGTTTTTCTTTGTGTTAATATCGTCAGCCAGGTGTACCTGTTGCTTGGCTAACTGAACCTACTGGCGACACTACTGTTAGCTTGCTAACAAAAATGATACAATATGCCTCAATAACAAAAAGTTATGTCCGTAATGTTTGGCTAAATTCTAAATTAGCAACACCAGCATAACCACAAAGCCATTTACTCTAATCTACAAGAATACTACTAACTCTGAAAGCAATATCTCCATGTATGCACTCAGGACAAAACTAAGTAAATACTACATTCATAAAGCCTTCATAGCTAAGTTTAATATATAGCTAACCCCCTCAACTGTTGTTTTTTTAAATATGAGTTTTGGATGCTTTCTGGTAACACTGTTGATTGTTCTATAGTGACTGATTTAAAGGAGACATAACATGCTTATTTTCAGGTTCAAACTTGTGTTCTGGGCTTCTACAGGAAATTGTTACATACTTTCATGTTTTTCTCATAGAGTGTCTGAATATACCTGCATTCACTCTCTATCCTCAAACGCGTCTGTCTCTTTAAGAACTCCTCCCAGAAAAGTCCAGTCTGCTCTGTTTGGTCAGCGGTTCTGGATCTTCCGCATCTAAATGAGGATTCAATGTCCCTGTAGTGGTGCTTTCTACCTTAGTTGTGGCATCACAACCTTATAGAAGTCCTGGTGGCTCATTTGAAAGCACAGTTTCTGAACGCAGGCTGTGTGCATTTTTCCATGGATAAGTGTTTGATACTTTAACAGTATTTATATAGCACTTAGACATGCTTTATAATAATGTTTTTTATGATATGGGACCATTATTTCTAATCTTACTGATATATTTAAATACAAGGAGTAGAACTGAGAATAAACTACTGTAAGGAACAAAAATGTTAACATATTTCTTCTATATAACAGATTATTATTATTTTAGGGAAGACACATCTTTGCATTTGTATATTGTGTAAAATGAATATGGAGCACATGTTATGCAACAGTAACTGCAGTTTGTCTGGAGTATATTTAAGAAGAGCTGGATCATTTGCATGAGCAGTGAAGCTCTCATTGCTTACCGGACAAAGAAAAATCTCTACAAAGCTTCAATGGAAAGGAAGAGGACATCATGGACGTGGATATCTTGTTTGATTGACATGTAATGTCAAATAATTATAAGCATGATATATATTCTAGTTTATCCCTATAATGGGAAGCATTATAAAACCAGCTAAATGACGTTTTTAATTGCAATTCTGGTTTTATTCCAGAAATGCATTAGCTGCAATTTCCTTTAGATAATTGGCTAAATCGCTACAACCACATCAAGCCTGGCCTGAGATTAAAATACCTGCCACCTTTGTCTTTTTTGTTTCCAGCATTGTGTCTCCCACTATTAGTCTCCTGTGTTTTCTCTCTATAGATTAAACAATAAAACCACCATTCGGGCTAAATGCACAAACCATCCTCCTATTTTTAACAAAAGGTTTGGGAGTCTATCTGCTATCCAAGACGAGGGTTAACATTAAATACATTTCTGCTCTACTGAATGGAGCATGAGCATGAATCAAAAAGGATCATTCTGCAGATCTACTTCATATTCTCAGCCAATGATCAGTGCTCCCCTCACGCTCCGCACAAACAGACGCTGTGATTTCATTTTCGGCAGGCCTTCCTCCTGCTACCACAGCCTGTCAGAGGCCTGAAGCGTATCTGACAGCTCTGCACCAGGCGCTGCAGGCCACCAGGCTCTCTGACTGCTGCAACATGCTCCATATTAGCCTGGGAACACACACTGAATACAATCACCATTGGGTTCCTCATCAATCTCTTGCAATGCCTCATCCCAGGAGCCTGTTGTTAAGATGAAATGAGCGATGTGCAATCTGCCACATCGCCTGGTTTCACACGAGGCCTGGGAAATAAGGTGAGAGGCTTTAATTTGCAGTTTGGTTGTCTGCACAGAAAGTGAGAAAAAGGCGCTTTCAAGGTACATTTCCCAGTAAGTTGGTCTACGCTGCATACAAATTTTAGAATAATTTTTTGGTGTGTACTGTTGTACAATATTTGTGAACAAGTGAAGCTAGCAGGCAACTGGACTATATTCAACATTCAAACAGGCTCTTATTTCTGCATCTGGTATTTAACATAATTAAACAATTAACACGTGCTTCCCTCAAGTCAACTTCCAGACACTTGTAGTACCAATGCCAAGGCTCACTCTCCCCTGACTCAATCTCATTCTCTATTAGGACACACAATGCTGGTTATGTTCTTAATTTTTGCATTTGCCTAAAAAGAGCCAAGCTTTTCTCCATAATTTACCCCCAGCGGCTGTCTGACGCAGTCTGCATCCATGGACCATCAAGAGCCAAACATATGCAGGATTTTGTTTCAGCCAAGCACGACAGCAGATCATTTCACTGATGAGTTCCTCCTCTCTGGGTAAAGATTGGATCTCTTCAACAGATCATTATAATTAGTTATTCTTGTAAGTCACCAAAAGGGTGTTTATCTGTTTTGGAGAAATGTGTTTGTTGTATCAGTTTTTTAGCTACAATAGCTGCATGGCTGAAGGGATGGCAATGTCTGTCAGACGGTCCAGACTGAAGTGTGTCAGCAACTTTTAGATGGATTGCTGGATTGTGAAACTGTGCACAGGGGAAAAGGGATGAATTCTTTCAACTTTGTTAATCCCCCTGACCCGTAGACTGCATATAAGAAGTGGATGACATCATTGTGACATCACCCATTGGTGGAAAAACATTCTGAAGCCCTGAATTTGGCATTTTTTGGCCGTCGCAGCTTGCTTGCTTTTTTTTT
>CAFUXE010000282.1:754798-791720 GCA_903364295.1 Serranus cabrilla | reverse complement strand
TTTTTTTTCAAGTGATCGTGTTTGAATGAGAGGGTGGATCTAACTGATAACTCAACATTACTATGCACCTCAGACTTGTCCATAACTAGGTAGTCAAGCCCTAAAGCATACCCAGCTTTATTATCTATTTTACTCTAAACAGGACAATAATTTACTAAATGAACATCATCCTGTCTTGAGGAAGACTTAAAACTACAGATTGAGAACATTAACTTATTAGGACTATGGTTACTGGGGTAATGAATCAAGCACATGTAGCTACATTTTCTCATTGAGTCCTATACAATCGTACTTCTTTGTGCAACCAGTCAGTAAGTTGACCCCTGCTGGCCATAACAAATAATGTAGGTTTTAATGCATTGGCGGAAAATCTTTTCTTTTCCAAAACATGGTTATTTTATATTGGAATGAAAAACCAAAGCCAGGTTTTTATCCATTTTCACCACATAAACTGAGCAGGAACCTCAGTTTTTCCACATTGCCTCTATTTGAGATCACTTACCCAGCAATCCCTTGTCAGAGTTGGATATGCACATGTCCTTCTCAGCACTGGGCAGGACGAAGCCCACCACGAAGCCGTCCACTCCGTCTGCCATTAGCGCTAGGCCCAGCACGAAGAACAGCGTCCACTGGAAGCGTCCATGGCCACAGTCCTCCATGATGGTCTCGTATTGCTCTGGCAGGTTATCCTCCTCTTCGTCCTGCTGGGCAGCCTGACGGGCTTTCCTCCTGGCCTCCATCCGAGCTGCCCGCCGCGCCTCCTTGATCTCGTCTGGGTGGGGGATGCCTTGGTACTCCCCCTCATACATCTGCTCATCATCGTCTGCGCCCTCAGTGGCATCGCTACGAGCATCCTCGTCCTGTGGAGGGTAGTCCGTTTGGTAAGGGTAGCCATCTTGACCACCTCCATCTTGGGTGTAGGTGTACTCTCCACCTTCTGTCACCTGCTGGCTCACATTGTTGTGATAGGGGTCATCCATGGTTCCTGCTAGGTGAAACTTTTCCTGGTAGCCGTCGCACTTTGAGGAAGCTCAAGTTGTCAGCTATAATGGCATAATCCTCCCAAGGAGATGTGACTGGCTCTCAGTGTTGCTGCGGGAACTTGGAGCGATCTTCTGAGGAGTCTTGGTCTCAAGCTTAAGGCCTCAACGGCTGTGTTGAAAGACTATTACCTCCAGTGATTTGCACAGTGCTGCATGCTGAACCTGAAAGAATAAAGCACATGACACATCAAAAATGATCTGTCAGCAAAACAGCGAAGAACGCACTTGTAGAGCAGAGATATTGCTATGCAACTGTCCCCTTTGGGACGGCTTGTGACCTGCCAAGTCAAGTCACAATTACAGTCTCAAAGGAGTTTCATAGAACATTCATATTATGGAAACATTAAGAGAACATCATGACCTTTGACTCTCTTTGACGAAATGCTTGAGGAAAATATAGAACTATGTGATTTGTCTACAATATTGCATGTAATTGGAGAAGGGCAAGACATTTCTTTGTTTTTAACTGAACTCCCACAGTTTACATGATTGTTTTCCTTTTTTTTTTCTTTTTTTTTACTGTGCTTTAGTCAATTCTTTCAGTCCTTTCAATTTTATATTATTTTTTATTTGTAAAGGACTCTTAATCCTAAATAAATGTACGTTATAATTCTAGTCAGAAATGAAAAGTGTCATTAAGCAGGAGTGAGCGGTTCAGGATTCCCGGTTGCAGGCTGCGTGTCCTTCCACACAACCAGATAATCTCATTGTCTCCCCGCTCAGATGCAGTGACGCCATTTTGATCCATCACACAGCGCTGCTGCAATGATGACACATTCAGATTTGTCTTGATTCTTACAGTGACCACGGGCAAGAGGCACCAATAGGACAACAATAACACAAATGACATTACATTTTAGGAATGCTGCTGGCTATCACATGCTTTACTGACATGATTAAATGACTTGTGCAGTGAAATCAGGCACATATTCTTACAGATCAAGCAGCCTGAGGATGGACGGTCTATAATTTACAGATATCAAAAGATTGCATATTGGGGGAATAGTTGTGACAGACAACCAAGCTGCATAGCTGAATGCCAAATACAGCAGAAATCACTCACAATGTTACAAATAGAAGTAACACAAACCTTGATTTAACCTTCATGCACCCAATTTGTTAGTAGTTCATGCTAAAACATAGTAGCAGAAGCAAGAGTATTGCAAGAAGAGAAGAGCCATAAAGTCAGTCAACTTAATCAGTAATATCATCTACATACCAATATCTATCTTTGTAATTTTAACTAGCTTTCGCCTACACAAGCTAATGGTCATACCAGACCATGTAGATGAGTAGCAAGTAGCAGCAAAATGTATGTTTTTTTATATCTTTAGAATTAAAGTTAACATCTGTCAGGACAAAGAAATTATTTCTACTTTTATTATTTATTATAAGGATCTAATACCATTTGGCGCAGTGTGTTGTATTTAACACCATTATTAGTAAAAGGCACAGAGTTTGTTTCTGGTTTAAGCTTTGAACCTTTAGCTATTAGTTTTGGTGTTTAGTCCAACATGCATCCTGTTTGTAGTTGGTTATGTGAAAGGACTGGCGCCAATAATAGGCTACGTCTGTGATGGTGTTGTATTTTTTAATGCTTTGAAACATGTAACATAGGGCACTTTGCTGGTTAAAACAAAAATGACTGCTTCAATCCTTATTGTGGTATCACAATATCAAGAATTCTCTAAAAGACTCTTGTAAATATTAACATTTTGCCCATGAAGTACTCATGTTACATAAAAAAAGTGAAAACATTCCATTTGTCTATCGTAGTTTTATTAAATATTTTAAAGTACCATTATTTTTATGTGTTATATGGTTTTTACTTGCAGAATTCAGGAACAATTGTAGTCTTATCATCTGACAAGTGGATGGTTGGTTTGGGTTGGTCTGTCCTGGTTTGTAGCCTGGATGACGAACACTGTAATTTAATCCAGATTAAGACTGCAGATTTTTTTCATTTTACCCTTGTTGCCTCACATTATTGTTTCATCACGGAAGTCACAGAGGTGGCTAACGGTGGATTATGGAGTCTGGATTGACGCAATAAAATAGATTTCCTGCTTTTTGATGTGTACTTTTGTAATCCCAGTCAGTGTTAAAATGCATTGATCATTTTTTTAGCCAGGAGTAACGACAGGAATCACAGTACCATGATGTGATCACGATCATCTGAGCATGTCATGCTGTGTTTGTTTTTTTTCCCCTTCATTTGTTGTTTCCTGCAGTAACCTGAATAATACATGACCAGCTCAGGAGAGAAAGTGAGAGGCTGGATGCTCAGTCTGGTTGAGGGAAGCAGTGCTGCTTTCATCATCCTGCTGCATTGCCTTTACTCACACAGCTGGCGCTTACATAACGGTTAGGCTGCCTGCACTCACTCTTTCCCCCCTCTGTCTCCCTCCCGCTCCCTTCTCTTCTAACTTATTGATCTGTGTTTGTGTTCATGAATGCATCAACTTGACCACCCTTACCCCCAACACACACACACAAATTCAGATGTCAAATCAACATTTATGCCTCTGCGGAGTTTGAATAGGTCATGATCTACTTTCCTCTGAGAGTGTCCCTGGTGCTGAAAAGTCAAAGAGTTCCTTTGAATCATGAAAATCAATGTGAGTCTGAGTTTTAACAGGAATCAGATAGGTCACAGTGTAATTTACAAAAAAGCTATCTCAATTTCACAAGTGACCTTTTACCATTCCGATCATTTATAAGTTTGACTGAGCCAAACTCTGTCGCCTCTGCTTCATCAGCTTTTGTAGCTTGTTCTACAGAGAGTAACAGAACCATAGTGAGGTAAAATATTAATGCTACAGTAACACACTTTGGAAGAATAGCTGTGCAAACACACAACAGTTGAGCTGCTCTGGGGCCGGCTTTAGCCTCATTTCCATTCATCCAGTTACCTGGAATTCACTCGGTATAACCACAATCTATCACTGCTGGTCACAGAGCAGCTCCAAGCCTCGCTCTGCCTTCAGATCAGCAGCTACAGCTGGGGAAGTGTTTATTTATTCACTTTCTTCACCCATATTTGCACATCCAGGGACTTGGATGAAATAAAGAAATGGATAGAATTAATGAAATTACAGCTTTTTGCAGAATGTCCTATTTAATTATCTGCCACAGTCATTAATTCCTTAAACTAAGGTTCATCCATTTTTGTATGCATTATGCATTTTGTCATCTTAATCCTTTTTCTTTTTTTATTTATTTGCATGAGATGCTTTAATCAGACCCCGAGGGTACTCCATCACACCTGCACAGTTTGTACCAGTTGTTATTTCTCTCTCAATCAATTGCATTTTTTATGTTTAATAAACTTGGAACTGAACCAAGAAAGTTGATTTGAAAAGATGCCTTATTGCAGCTACAATACAGGTATTTGATCTGAATCTGGCAGCTGAGAATCCATATGTTGTCAACATACTGTTGATTTAAAACTACAAAGACTAGCTATCTGTTTAGTGCATGCATTGTATCTGTTGTTGGAATATCTAAAAGCAGTGAGGTGAGAATAAACTCAGCTCCTCTGTGACCTCAAGAGGTCAAATGACAATCCTCTGTGATTTCAAGGTGTTGTAGTACCTGTCACCTGACCTGTCAATTACATTTATTATTTGCAACATGCCTCTGATTCAAATATTGTCTCTAGGTCAGTCACAGAGCAAGATATGCCGCTGTGGGCCTTATCTGATATGCAACTTAATATTAATATGTTTTCTACCAAAAAAGAATAGATCCTGACAGCAACAACACTACAAAGGTTTTATTCGGAAAAAGAAATAAAGCCCTTTTCCAAATGAATAAAGCAACACCAGTTTAATTGATATTCCTTAGAGCGCACACTATTAAAAAAAATATTTATGAAAATATAAAAAGAGAGCTATAATTACTCAAAACAACCAAGCACCATTTAGATTCTGGCTTTCCAGATTTTTGGGGGATGTTTTTAGGAAACTAAATAAAATGGGGATGTCTGCTTTTGCCAATAAGCCCTCCCTCCTACATGCAATGGAAGACATTTAAACTGCTATGAGAGTATCCTCTTTACAGCACATCTCTACACATCAGCTTTAATCAAAAGCTGATGGAGTTGACAAATTATACGATATGAAGCCAAACATCCAATGATATTTTTAAGAGTAGCAGGGCGACAAAATAAAAATATAAATCACAGACTGGAATCTCTCTATTGAGATTGAGATACATTTTGTAACATACAGGATAATGATGATGGCTGAGAAAGAACTGTCGCTATGTTTTGATGTTGATGAAAAACAAATGATGCACCATAGGTATCTTTTCAGTCTAAATTATGTCTCACTTCCTCTCTAAATTGTCAGAACTGCAAATTAAATAACACAACGCAGCAAAAAGTAAAGAAAAAAGAAGTTGTTTCCTTACCAGAGTTGGCATTTCCTTATTATAAAGTAACTTCTGAACAAAACAAACATAAATAAGGAATTGCTAACGTCCAAGTAGCATTTTCAGATGTCCAAAGCCTACATTTACACAGTTTATCCTAAGGCCGTGCTGCAGCCAAGGCTGAGGGATTAGGATCCAACCTCACGATCCCCCACCACCACCCCTCCCTCACCGGGGCTCATCCCCACAGGAAACTCCCCGGAACTAACCCCCCTATCTCTGGGATCCAATGGTACAGTCCTTGAAGTGTAAAGAGCAACAGGCTCTACTGATAGTAACTGCAAACCGTCACAGGATTTTTAGTGATACTCTTGATCTCTGCAAATGCTCCTCTACAAAGAAGTCAAAGGTCATCAGCAACAGCAGCCAGAACCGCAACTTGAATGTGGTCCTTCAGTGATGTGCAATCATTGTCAAGAGGCCTACAGGAGTGTGCACATTTTAGGTTTAAGATTCCATTCAAACACTCCACCAATGGTTGTCTATACAGTAGTTACACCAGCAAAGCATGGGCCTTTCTGTCCCGTAAATAGAAGGACACAGCCCTGCAATAGCTGTACGTCCTGTCAAAGTGTCCTTGAGTGAGACATCGGCTCTCTACAGAGGCTCATCCATCCCGAGTCACTCTGGATAAGCATATCAGCAAAATATGGCTGAAATATTCTTCTTCCCTTGAAGCAGGAAGGACGGCCCGGTGGTTCATTTTGCTGGGCGGGGATGAGTGCAGAGGTGATAATGGATGTGTCTGAGATGGATAAGCATAACTCTCCTGCACCACATATCATTCCTGTGGTTAGCATATAGAATATATATACTGAGAGGAGAGCAGAGAGGACTGCCACAGAGAGCAGCGGTTATACACTTAGATTATATGGTGGATAGATGCCAGCCTCTTCACAAATGATAGTATATTATATTACATAAAAAGCTTTTAATATATGGATATACTATTCACGCCTCAAGAGGCCCTCATCACTTTCTGTCTACAGTCTGCTACCAAAACATCTTTATGGAGTTTGTTTTTACTGGGAGTGTTTAAACTGTCCTCATGTAATGTGAAAATGACAGGCTTGATGTATCCAAATGGGCTTTAAGACGCTCAACTTCCTGAGTATCTGCTGTGTGGTGGACATCACATGGAACTGTGTGCTTTTACATTCTTACATAATAAGTAAGTAAACACATTAAATAATATATCTCTTGGCACAGACACTTGTAGAGTATTTGGAGTGTTAATTGATAAAATGTTTTCTCACTATAATGCCAAAAATGGTGAAAGGCACAGTATAAAAGAAAGACTGTTGAGTTTCTCTATATACAATATGCTTTGGCTTATTTTGCCATCATAGTAATTCATTGACGATAATATAGTATTTAACGCTCGCTCTCGTGTAAGAGCTGTATAATGGTGATAGTGGAGACAAGGCTGTATGAAAACATAGCTTAGCCATGGAGCTAGCAGGCTGCATTGTCCCCACACCTGACTCCACATAGCATCACCTGTGATTACTCTCTGTTGGGCTGTTGAAGTAAGCTCTCCCTGGTTAGAGATAAGACTCCTGTCCATTGCAGTACTCTCTTAAACGCAGAATATCCATTTAGGCTGTAGCTCGTATACAATTTTGAGTACATTGCAAGTTTTTTAGAGTGTCTTACAATCCTGACAAGTGTCATTGTTTTGGATCATGGGGACAGTTTATATTTAATTGCACCGTGAAAATAAGCAAATGTCTACTTGCGACTGCTCTGCACTGGTTGCATGTGTCTGCTGGGTGTGATCAGCTCTACCAGATATTGCTTGTCACCTGTATTATAGAAATCATAGTTAGATTTCTCCATTACCGGGAAGGGAACCATCCATCTACAGGATGCTCATAATGTTAGACAGAAAGACGTAAATATAAATTGTGATACAAGTCAGTATGAAGCAGTACTAATCATTTAATCCTGCTACTTTTGCTTTCATCTTTCATGCATGTTTACGGCTGTTGCCTTTATACTTCTGTAACTCTCCATTAATGCATGCTTAAGTCTCCAAAACATCTAATTCTATGTGGAGGACTGTGTAGTGTGGCTCTCGTCCAGGAACAACATTATGTCCTACTTATGTCATGTGCAATCTGTTTCAATTGCTGGCTCACTGCATTACAATATGTTGCATAATTGTCACTATATGGAAAAGCCTATAAAATGGCAATCACACGAGTACATAATATTATACATAGTGAGTTATTTTGTCCCATTAAACAAGTTCTTCATTCATTGCAGCCTCCAGTCTGGCAACTCCTCCACCCCCGCCAGGGGACATGGTATGTCCTGCTATGGGACATCATTATAGAGAGTAGATGTCTTGCATAGAGGCAAAGCTCTCTAATCCGAAGGCCAGATAATTCGAGTGCAAAGAGGATTAGCTCCACCCCAGCAGAGCCATTGGCTAAATTTAGCCCCCACACTCTCTGTCTTCACGAGTCTCCTCCTCCGAGCCCCACCCTTGACTGCATTTACCCCTCCATCCAGACGCACCGTCCGCCAATCACACGCCGCAGTTCATAATAACACCATCGTGACATTATTGGGACTGATTAATCCAGTATCTATGCCCAGCCGTCAGATCATCAATCCTGTTAATGTTATTGATAAAGTGTGAAATCACATCTTGGTGAGTTCTTCTGAGAGGGGAAGATAGTGTTTGGCTGCTAACATGCTATCCTCCCTGATGTCTCTGCCCTTCATTTGCACAGCTTCGTCCTCTGGTCAACACACTGGGATTACAGTTGATGGTGGCTGCTAGGCCTGCCGCAGGAGGAGGGGCCCAGCCCACACAATCCCCGCCATGGCCTGCAAGCTGGATCGCAGAGACGTCTCATGCAAACATCCAGGAAATTAATAGCTTCCAGGGGGAGCATTCTGGGTAAAAGATAAAACCCACTCCATGTGACCTTTTTCTTACAGGTCCAACTTGAAACCACTGTGTGCTGTTATTATTTACCTCCTGTGAACTCGTGAAGAGTCCAGAGTCATATAAAAGCCTCTGACCCTTCACATCCTGGCAGTAGCAGACATTTAAATCTTCTTCTGCACAACCGTGCACACAATTTTAAACACAATTTGGGTGGTGTTGACTTGGGAAATGATATACTTTCTTTTCTTTTCTTGTCTTACATGAGTGCTTGATAAATGTTGGTGTTGTTTGCTTTTTGTCAGATACTTCTTAAATATTGTTTATAAGCCCCTGAGGGTTTCAGCATCACCTACTCATGTTTCAGCTCTCTTTTTTTAAGTGCCTCATCTTCTCTATGTGGGCACAAAATAACTTTCAGATAACAAGGCAGAGGAGAGACATGGAAAACAAAACCCTGCTGCTACAATTACTGCTACATAGTTTGGTGCTATTTTTCCTCCGCCGACTGGGCCTTAATTGAGTCAGTGTCAGATTTTTTTAAGGGGATGTTTTTTTTTCTTTTCTTTTCTTTAAGTTGTGGAGCATTATGGTAGATATCAGGGCTCAAGTAAGTCCTGTAACCATCCTAGAAGTCTGTTGTTCTTCTTCTCTATCTGTTTGAGGGCATCCTCCCTGGCATGATTGATAATGCAAAATATAATCCGAATAATTGTAATTGATCAACTTTTTGATTGTGTCAATTGTAGCAAGGGTAATGAAATGTTTGATTTCAGCAACATTAAGTCAGGCCCTCTCTGTTTCTTTCTCCAACTGTGCTTCGTTTGAATTCTCCTCCTGAAGTCACCGTGCCGTCATTCCTCCTGTTTGCTCCTAATTAAAGAGGAGAGATCTGAGGGAGTTAATCTGCTGGGCTTTAGTGAATGGAGGTGGGATGTGAAGGCAAGGAGGGAGGCAGCGTGGGTCCGACCTCCCCAAATCCCTCTCATTTGGTTGGACACGCCAGCTCGGCTTAAGTCACATGACCTGGTGTCTGGCGTGCAAACAGGACTGCATGTGTGGACACATACATGCATTAGTACATTTTAGACGGATACTTTGAGCTAAACACAGACATTATGAGGCAAACGGAAGACTGAAATCTTTTGAATACTCCATTTTTAGGTCTGAAAATGTTGTTTTACTAACACACACACACACACACACACACAAACACACATTTTGTGAGACAGTAATTCGTGTTGTGGTGTGTTTGGACAAAGACAGTAAATCCCAGCTGATGGGATCAGCTGGACTTACTGACGGCCACCACCATAGACACTGACATCTTGTGGACATGACAGGGACTGAAATTATTCTTTCGATTACTAATTATTATCAGTGACCACCGACAGTCAAAGATCTCCTTCCTTTTTTTGTCTTCCAGGAAATCTTTAAGCTTTTGTTATAACTGTCAACATTATAATAACTGTCTCTTTTTAGTTGATATAATCGGGGGTTTTGATCACAGTGAATGGGAATACATGGAAATGCATTAAAAGGAATACCTGACCTTTAAAATGACTATTTGCATGTCAGTTACTCACCCTGTTTTACCATGAATTTGGGAAGAAAACCTCTCTTGTATAGCTCCATGGTGAAAGAAAAATCAAACAGACACATGCTTGCAAAGGCGCGCTGCTCCTCTGGATGAGTAGCATGCAAGAAAGAAAGACAATTTAAGGTAACATGGGATGAGAAATAAATATACAAATCACTTTGCAGGTGAAGCATTCCTTTACTAAGGGGTCACATGGTAAAACGGTTAGAGGTAAGACTTGAGGTTAAGGATGTTGTTATCTATATTTTCACTGTTTTCATAAAATATCATAAAAAGACCAAAACTAAAAATGTATCTCAGTACTTTATTACATCCCTACCTAGTCTGTGGCACAGAAGCTCATAGGTTCATACTGGATATGAGAATCACACGTGCAGTTGTAGTTTTAACAAATTTTTGTTCCAGCAGGAGTCAATTGTGCATTTGTTGGGGACTATTATCAGCAGCAGATTAAAAGCAATTGGTGCTTTCTGTTTTTCTGGCACCAGCCGTATATGTGATCAACGCAAATAGCAGCCTCAATGATTTGATTTAATAATGAAGGTCTATAGCAAAGAGGAAAATGCTATATCAGACTCTGCTTGCATGGGAAATACTTGTTAGTAGATCAGTTGGTTTCAGTGTTTTTACATGTTTTTTTTTTAACAATTAAACAAAAAAAAACAAGAATACCACCAGATCCTTTAGAAGGAGCAGACACATTGGTTGTGTGATAGCAATGTCGGATATTACCCAACTGAACCAGCTGAATGACAGCAGCATGACAGGCATACTGTTATCTGTGCAATTACACCACACAGTATCAAGATAATTCTGAGGTATGATTTGATGCTCTGAGACATTCCTACAAGCTGAGATGGAGAAAAAAGAGAAGCCGCTTGAAAATCACAGACCCAGAGTCAATTTAAAGCTGACAGTTACAGAGAATCTCTGTGAAATACCGTGAGAATTGTTTTACCTGTAGGGTTAGCATGTAAAAAGCCCTGCTAAAACAAATGGTGGGTGGCAGTTGAGTGAACTGTGTTGCCAAGAAAACAGACAGCTTCAACCCAGAGGAAGCTTTCAGAGATCTTTTTGGTCTTTATGCTGTCAGAACCTTTTAGACTGAACATGTGTCAACTTTGCCAAAATAACAATGATGAGAAACTTTGAAAGAAAACAATCTTTTGTGTTGTGATCCTATTTTTTTCTCTTTTAGATAAAAAATCTAATATTTACACAAGGAGATATTTTTTAATTTAGCCTTGAAGTATTTTGCAAAAAGATTGTTTCAGGTAACGTAAAGCTACAACCATGAAATGAGTGTGTGTAGTGTAAGAGGAGCAACTAATGAACCCACAGAGAATCACCACCCATCTGTGTCCATAAGCGGGTCAACTGAAATCCATTCATTCTTATGAGAAACTGTGGAACTGAAAAAGTGTTTTTTCTTCCATGGTAGATAATTTACCTAAAAAAATTCAAGCTTTTGTGTCAATTTCCTGAAGACTAATTACAATACTATAAGCTAAAGAAAGTTAGCATAAAATGCAGAATTAGCAAAATAGCTAACCGGCTATTTCGTTCAATTCAGTTGCTTGACTATGCAAATTGTGTAATTGAATAAATAAAAAAAACTAGTTCAGCTAGTGTGACACATGGTAAAATTGAGTAATGTCATTTTTCTAAAATATACAGTTAGCATAAGCTGCACCAGCAAGTTAAATAATAGTGGGAGTTCATTATTCATTCACTTCTTTGTCACCATGCATTATTGGTCCTGTATTTGTGTCAGTAATGCTCTATGTGCATATTCCACAACAGTGGTGAGAAATATAAAAAATAATTTTTTCTCCCACAAAATCTCGAAACACAACTCACGTTGAATGCTAAAAATGTGTGTTTTCTTCTAGTCGTGCTGCACCAAAGTGGACAAAAAAATTAACTACTGCTGCTTACTTCAAAATGCCATGAACAAGATATGAGAATGCCCAGGATAGTCCAAGAACATGATAATATCTGATAATTTTATATTGGAAATGATCGTGGCATCTGCTGCTGTGTTTGAATGATTTTTTACCTGTAAATCAGGAGTCCTCTGTTGAACATTCAGAAACGGATTGTCATGTGCACTGTTTCTCAGTTACTCATTACTCTGGTGAGATTCAAAGTAGATTTTTGTCCTAGAAAGATCGCTGTTTTTTATGGACTACTATTTTAGGATCAATTGGAACATCAGTAAATAGCACACAGCATAAGCATTTGTGCCATGTTGGTAGTTGTTGCCCTCTGTCTGGAAAGCTCACCGATCCATGACGTAATTTGCAAACAAGCTATTTCAGACTATTCCAAGCATTTCCCTCTCGCTGCCACATGAGACCGCGAAAGTTTCTCAGTGCAGCTTTAATGGAAGAAAAACAACAAAATCCTCCCGGCCCAGACTGAGTGAGAGGAAGTGTGGACATTGCTGCACAGTGTAAGAAGCTTTCCACAGAATTGTGAGACAGTGTGTGCAGCACTCTGAAGGCACTTCAGCCAAATGATATGCCTCTCGCTCCTTCTCTCCGTCTCCCCCCTCCCTCCTCTTGCAACTAGTGTGTTTTTGTCTCTCTATCCAAGTGTTTACTCTGGCTGCAGTTTTTCAGTGCTATCTCTTCCATCCTCTTCCATCCAAGTCCTCCAACTTACAAAACCTCTTTTACTGCTGCACAAAGGCAGCTATGTACTTCTTTGTGCTGTGCTTGTTTCCCCGTCTCGCTTATGTTCTGGCAGTCTGCAGACCGCCCTGCTTCAGCATTCCCCACACGTCCCTCCACTCCTCCGCCAGACTGCAATAATGTGTCTAAGTGCAGCTCAGCATGGCGGTGAATGGGGACTCTTTTCAATACCACCTGCCATTTATCTAACCCTCGGTTGGTTACAGGTGGAGGAGAGACACAAAGCTCCGAGCTTAGATGCTTGTGATGGGAGGAAGGCCTGGCTGCCTGCTGGGCCTCCGAATCAACCTTTTTGTGGTTCAATTTCACATACAGTGATGGAAACCGTATACCTGGTGTGTTTCTAACACTTGCTCATGTGTTTGATGAGGTGCCAGATACAGAAAGTGCAGAAAGTTGAGATTTAGACAGTATTACAGTTTGCTGCACAGTATGTCTTTGTAGCTTTAGCTGCAACAGGATGAGAATACAAGTCAAAACTCACAATACCACTTCATAAAAAAATAAGCACAGTCTAATTTAGTTAACCACTAACATATCAATATGTAAAATTATACATTATACCTTACAGATATAATTTTAATCACATGGTTAGTGTCGTGAAATGATTACAGTTAGGTTAGATTAAGGCAACAAAACTAATGAGGGCAGTTTAGGGTTAGGAAAAATAAACATAGTTAATGTAAGATAGTTAATGAGATGAGAAGATAGTTATTAGCAGAAGTTACGTTACATCACTTAACTGTTGGTTTTACATGGGACACAATTTGTATTTGTTTGGCCCATCCACCAGGAGTGGACATTGCCTTTTTTATACTCTGTATCTTTACTTCTGCCTCTGCTTTTACACTCCAAGACGTCACTTCCGACTTGGCATCCAACATAATTTCTACAGCCACTAGGAGGCGCCACTCACGATTGTACAAACAACAAATGGGGTCTTTTTTTGTGAGGGAGGACAGTGTCATGATTTCATGTGACATATAAACGGATTGATTTATTGAAAACTTCTATCATTTGTATTACAGTTCTCTATCCATCAACGTAATACATTTTGGAAAACTCCCCAGAGTGCAGGATGAGTCATCAAACATTTAAAAGATGTTTTTTTGTTTCACAGTAAAATACAGGGAGTTTAATTAAAAATACTCTGATACTAAAAACTTTTGACACAAATTTGGCATATACTAAAAGATAATGAATAATTAAGGCAGGGACACAGAATTAAAACTTGGAAAATGTATTTTAATATCACTAGGACTTTTATGTAAGTCTGCCTGTCGGTCCAAGGCAGCTGAGGCCAATCTATGGCTGAATACTCTGCATTTATTGTGTTTTTCTCTTTCTGGCAACAGACATTCATTTTGAAGAGCCAGTAGACAACGTAGTGATTCATCGGTAATGCTTTTGTCACAGTTAGACCCATAACGGCAGATAAGCAATGCTGGGAGCGGCGTGAGACAGACCCAAACATTGAATTTGAGTTGGGAACTAATTCTCAGAAATATGTGTTTGACTCTGATAAGTCAGTGTGCTCTTACAGCCATCAATGTGGACTTCTTGTTTGCTCATAAAATGATCAAAATACAGTAGTTGAAATCTTTTAGGACGGCCAGTTATCAAGACTCCCTCTGTTTCACAAAAAGAAATCCTCTTTTCCTGTCCCAGAGGCCAGTCTGACATTATTAACAGTGATTTCACCCAGACATCTGGGCTCACATGCAAGCAAGGCTCAGCGGAAAACCGCTGAATGTTTTTTTTCATAGCCACGTAATAAAATCTCTGTTCAATTCATGTCACTCAAAATATGCCAGTCAGATGAGTCTGTGCTTCAGAAATGAAGGATTTTTTAACACTCATTTCTCTTATTTCTTATCCATTTTAAATATGTGATTTTATTTACATGTTCTATGTATTTCTAATGTTAAGCATAAACAACAAACCTTCCTTTTGTCAACTAAAGCTATAGAAAAGAACACTTCTTTTCAGTGCTGCCCTTCTTTGTACTCATGTATACAAACAAGCATAGAAACCTGATTAAAAGTAAGGTTATTCTAAACACTGCATACTTTATGTACAGGCATCTTTACAGCTAACACATATATTCTCATCTTTGTACAGTTTATTTACATGCAGGATTAACACATGTTGAATTGAACACATTTCACAGTAAATGCTGAAAAAAGTGGCATTTGAATCCTGCACAGTGCTTATCAGAGGTAGGGAAACATTTTTGACTGAGGAACACATTTTAATCTATTGCACAAACTGCATGAGTTGTTTTGTTGTTCTTTGCTTGAGTCTGATTGTCAAGCTACTAATGGCTTACACCACCAGTTCAATTATTTAGTCCAAATGCATCAAAAGAGCTTTGGTACTTTTAATTGAAACCCGTCCCTGAATCTATGCAATGTGTGTCCCTACTTTCAGAGACCACTGCAGAAGGCCTTTTGAACCAGCAGAGGGCAGTTTAATCCACAAGAGATTATTTTTCTCCTGCTCCTAAGAGGTGATGTACTGTATGCAGTCACAATGAGACAGCAATAAAACCTCCATAGAGCATTACAAACACCTTGTGTTTGTTCGCCTAGTATCTCTGATTCACACTTTAATAACAGTTGGTTATAGTTTGACCACTTGACCCAAAACATGAACCACCACTTTCAGGGTAGAAGGCAGTTACAGTAGTGTAGAGAGTAAAGAGCTGGAGGAAAATGTTCTGTGGCTGACAGCAAGTCTGTACAGCACATCATGTGATTGCACTTCAATAAAACTACCACTAAAAGTGAACATATTGCGCAATAACACCCGTCACACTTCTGTCTTCCTTACTTGTTGATTACTGTAAACATTAGTGACAAGATTTCTGTTAATAATGCTGCAGTTTGTAGCTGGAACTTTTGTGGCTTTAATCTTGGCCTTCAAAATAAAAGCTGCGACTGATGGTAGTTCTAGTTTGCTAGCTAGGCTACTGAGGGCCTGCCCACCTGCCCACCTAACCACTCAAAAGTAATGAAGCCCAAACAAAGAAGGGTTCCTGTTATAATTAATTAGCCAATATCAGGCTTCAGTCAGCTTCATAGACCAGGTTAACTAGTTTTAAAAAGTTACTTATATTATTGTGAAAAGCCCACACAGGATTCTCATATAATGCCGCTACCTTAATCCTTCTACAAAAGAGCGACCACGAGACTTTTCTACAACAGTAAAAATGTATAATACCCCACCCGGAGTTGCCATTTTATTTATTTTAAATCACTTAGTTTAGTTAAGGCTACGCCACGACTCAAAATCTACTTCCTGCCGTGTGAAACTGAACTGCTTTAAGAAACCCAAAGCAAATAGTGTTTATAATAGCCCTCGTGCAAACTCCTCCCACTGAGTTGTCCTGGGAAACACTAACAACTGTAAGAAAGTGCACTCAATCCTCCAGCTTCTGAACGGGGAGAGTTTTGTGGAAAACCCGCACCGCCGCTCATCCATTTAGTAGAAACTTTTAAAAGGACATTTCGGCCCTGCTCCAAACCCTGCGAGTCCATCCATCAGGAGGAATATTATGCGTCCAAAAGCTGCTGCTTCTTCTTCACACTGAGCTCTGTCTGCTTGAGGTAAGAGGAATCATTTACAATGCAGCCCGTCGTTAACTGTAGACTGATATGTATAGGCTGTGGCGTTACTTTGTCTCTTTCGGCAGTGTTTTACATGGTGGGAAGTTGTTTAATGGCTGCGGGACGCTGGGTTTTAACTTGTTGCTTGGTAGCCATGACATCCTCATTCAGAGCCTGTAGGGCCAATGTGGGAACTTCTCACGTTTCTGTGAACTCAGCGACAGCGAGGACAAGCTCACTTCTCCCAAAGAAATGTGAGATGACACTATACAAAAGCAGCAAACGCACATGATATTTAAACTATAGGAGTTAAAGTAAAGTATGGTAACATTTAGGCCATGGCGATACGGCCAAAATCTTCTATCACGTTGATGGTAATTACATATCGCTATAACGATATATTTAATTTTAACGAATGTTTTCTGTTAATTCAATAAATAAATACCAACACAATTTATTCAAAAATAACCACATAGTTAAGCCTATTTTGTATACTACTTAAATACTTGATCAATGAAAAATACTGAGTATTTTCTCATTTATTTAAGAACTTTAGTGCAAAATGGATAATTGTAAGTAAAATTGAGAAAAATTCATCAGATTTTTAAAGAAATTTGAAGTAGTTTGTACTTACCATCATACATTTAGATGACATAATTGTGCTTCATGATATTTCTATATGATTTAATCTAGATTTGATTCCATTGAAAACCGATATTGTATCAAATTATCGCCTAGCCCTACAGACATTTCATGAAACCCCCTCATTAGCACTGAATATGTTAACATGAAGGAATATTATTATTTAAGATATATACAAGCACTTTGTGTGATCAATGTGCTGAAAGCGGAAGACTTTTATTTTGAAATATCCATATGCCATGATACATGTTTGGACAAATCTCACATAATGAGTCACTCAATGTGGTCAAAATAGAAAAGTAAAAGTATTTGAAGCTGTCATTCCCAAGTATTTTTAGTCACTCTGAGGAAAATTACAATAAGCCTAGTAATTGCTTTCTGTGACTAATCGGTACAAAATAACACAGCTCCAGTAATAATATAAAATCTTCTTACATAATAGAAAAGTGATAAGTACTGAAATATTGCACAGCATTAACCGTCCATAATGTATATTGTCAGTAACTTGGATAAACATTTCTATTAAGCTGAGCAGACATGCTTCATCTATCTATGGGACTTTTTTTTATAATCATAGAGGTTCAGTAGCACAAGCTTAATGTTTCTTGCCAGTGGGTGGATCTGCACACATGTGAAGTAAAACAGTGGCCTACTAATTCATTTACACTTGCTTGACCTCACCCACTTAAACACGTTCAAAGAACCAAGTGGATAAACATGGCCGCCCTCTGGTTTCCCATGTTGTCACACACCCATAGGGTAGCTCGCTTCCAACATTACAGTTTCTTTTGCCTCAAAATGAACACTAATCTGCCAAGTGATTGTATACCTTATGCTGACTTAATACCCATACAAACACCCACATTAATAATAATATTGAATTTCACATGTTATGTTAAATGATCCCCAGTTGTAATCTGAGAAAACTAGCAGAAAGTGAAGGAGCAGCTGGAAGGATTTGAGGATTTAGAACCTGTTTTATTACCTCCTACCTCACAGAAATGTTTCTTTAATTTCTGTCTGAGAGTGTGGGTTACTATGACTGGACACAGTTGTTATCATTCCTCCAGGATACTGTAACGGTATGACCCTCATCTTCACTGGTATTGACTCCTCCAACATTTTGAGCATCTGTTCTTCCTGCTGTCACTGCAGAGACTTGTTACAGTCAACCGTGACTCAGTATGTGACTCTGTAGTCTAGCAGGCAGCCTAGTCATCGGCCTATTCTGTGTCTCCGTGTGGATGCTTTCCTCTGTGGGATCGGCCTCTAAATGTGAGCCTCTGCCTTTGAATGTTGGCCAAGTATTCACCATCCTCATATGACATTCTGCAGAGGAGGTGGCAGTGGGAAATACAAGGAAGGAAGTACACCTGTTCATACTTTTGCCAAGGGTGTGTCTCATTTACAGTATCACTTGAGATACTATGCTAATTTTTAACTTTTATGTCTTAAAGGAACTGCAGTGATCTACTGGTGGCTGCTTTAGAGCAGCTCTGCGAGAGATGGTTGGCTTTTTATCACTCGTTTTACAGGGAAGAGTGCTCAGTAAAAACGTCGCTCCTCCTCAATTCCTCAAATATCCAGTGTAGGGTTTAAAAACCTCCAATACAAATAGATACAAAAATCAGTATTGGATTAAATACTCATTTGTAACAGTATCAATACCCACAGTGCTATCTTTGCTTAACATTAGCTTCCTGTTAATTTATCATTAAGCTAGCAGCTAATGATAAAACCACTATCATTAATGTGGGAGCTATGCAGCAAATGCTATCCATCCTGATCGCCTGTAACATTAATAGACAGTGTTAATTTAACATGATAACAGATTATCCTTGTCTAAAAAAATCCAAATTGAAACTGAGAAAAGTTGAACAGCAGGTAAGAATAGACAAAAACCGTGGCAGCCTACCCAACCAACTCTGTAGGATGCCTCTTTGATTTGTTTTGAAATTTTTCTACCATTGTTTTGACAATGGTATCAGGTATCGAGAATTTCCCTGAGTATCGGTATGGAGTTTGAAATTCTATAACGTGACAACCCTAATAGAGCGTGTGTGCGTGTGTGTGCATGTGTGTTTGTATAATATGACATGATTGGCAAAGAATGTTTTCTAAGCAACCTATCTCAATCTTTGGGCTGCAGTAGGTGTCCTGCTTTCAGTCATTGGATATTCTTTTCACAGGGTGATGAGGAGAGGACTACACTATGGTTCCACTTAACAAATGCTTATTACTCTTATGTATGTCTTCCAGCAAACTTTAGGCCCAGTTGTGTGGCCGCCCCAGTCAGAAATAAGTATTTAGCTCAAGTGCAAGAGACAAATGAAAGAGGAGTTGGCCTCCCATTGAGAGTACAGTAAATTACCATGAGGATTCCACTGGCTCCAAGCTGAACCCAGCCAATTTTTCATCTTCACAAACCCCCTAATTTAATGATGATGGAGGATATGCACAGTGTCAGCCTTGTAATTACACTGTATTTACCATAGAATGGAAGCATTAGAGGAAGCCTTACAGGTACTGATGCGGGATGGGTTTTGAATGTCTGGGAGGGCTGCTAAATTCCCCGCTGATATTCACAATAAGGCCTTGACTCAGTTTTTGTTAAGACTGGAATCGCTGGAATCCTCTCAGCACGCCAAACAGCAGTCGCACTCACTGTTCCAAAACAGCAGCCATCTCTGCAGCTTGTACACATTCTGTGCCCCGGAGTGGTGTCTCTTTCCTCCTGGGACTTATCAGGCAGACTTTGTTGTTAAGTGTTACTATGCCTGTGGTGCTGCCACATCTTTCTATGAAAAAATGTCAACTTTGCCAGCCAGAAATTTGTCTTGAAATGAAGTGCGTCCGTTGCTTTCAAATCTCTCATAGCAAAATGTGCAGCAGATAGAAAGGATGGTGATTTGAAAGACCATCCTGTCACCAATTGCAGAGCTGTGTATTGTGAACTTTTTAGATAATAGTGCCAATATAATGCCGAGGTGTCATACCAAATAAAAAAAACTTGACTTAAATGTTGATATAAATCAAATTTCAAATTAAAAACTAAAAGACCAATCTGAGCAGGCATTTGATGCCAGCTTTAAGCACTGTACGTTTGGTACTCTGTGCTGCTGTATGGACACTTTTAGGTTGATAACAAAAAGTACTGAGACTGGTTGCTTGTTAAAATTACCACCATGACTCATCATTGTTCCCATCTGCATTCTGGTTGATCAGATTGGATCTTGTAAGTAAGCATGCGTAATGCATGTGACTTATGTGTGTAATCACATAAGTCTGGTCATTCAGTTGAAGTGGTCAGACTTGCATTTCATTTCAAAAACAACAATGTGTGAAGTCTCCATATTGACCGAAGAAAATCATTGTGTGCTAACCCCGCAGGAAGCAAACACAAAACAAAAGGAGTCTCAAATACAACAATGCAATTAGATTCTTGCAAAAACTGGATTTTCAGGACGGATGGAGTACAAACCAGCTGTAGTATTTACTTTTTTATTTATTTTTGGTGGAAAGCCATCACCTGTGTACATACTGGAATTACATTTCAGTTTGTATACAGGAGATGTTTTCTAACTGTGAATGAAAACGCCACAATGTGGATGCAAGGTACATGCATACATAATACAAGGTATAAAAAAGGCCTGCGAGCCTCTGTCTGCAGTGGGACAGAGCTGAAGTTAGTCTCTTCTTCATTTTCAACCCCCTCAAACACCAAAACTCCCCGATGCTGCTGGTGTATTCTATCTGGTGCACAGTACATATTTTTATATGACTTTTGAGGACATTTAATGCCTTTTTTAGACTGTGATACTGGAGAGATGACAGAAGGACAATGGCCCCCAGCCAGATTTGACCATTGCAAGACATTGTGGTTTTCATTTAGTATCTCAACTCCAAGTACAGTACATTTTTAACCTGCTTACTATAAGTATGTTATACTGCTATTTAAGGCTACAATCATGATTTTTTTCACTGCCTTTTATTTTGTCAATTAACTAAATGATTAGATATCAAATTCTGTAAAACATTAACAAGTGCTCTCCACATCCAATCCAAATGTCTCATTTCGCCCAACCAACAGTCTAAATTTAATTTGTTACTTTGTAAGATAAAAAAGCAACACATTTTTAAGTTTGAGGACCTGGAACTGTCACATTGTTGGACATTTTTGCATGCATTTTGCATTTTTTTTTTTGGCATTTTTTGATGATCAAAATTGTTACGGATGAACTTTCTGTCACTGGATTGATCAATAATGAACTAATTTCTTGTTTAAGCTTTATTGTTAATTATATTCATAATTATTATATATTTATTGGAGAAACACATGACTGATGCAAATCATTAGCAAAAGGCAAACATATCTTAAGAGTTTCCCTCTAATTTTATTGTTGCGGTCATGTAGCCATGTCATAGATTTCACCATCAACAACAAAACACTGTTGGTAGAACACGGCTCTCGCTGCTGCTGAGTATTTGGTCTGATGAGGCGGGATAAGTGTTGTTCCACCTCTGCAGTTGTGTCAGACACCTGACCTGTGGCCTGCAGGCTCCGCCTCTCCCCTCTGACATCAGGGCTCTGATCTGCCTACTGTCTGTGTTAGCACAAAGCCATATTTAGCTCAGTGTAATCAACGTGGTGAGAGCTCGCATGCCTGCTCCTCAGGATACCTGCCGAGTATAAACACACCTGCTCTCTCTGATGGACTTAAAATGAATTTAATGTGCACCTGAAGGAGTCTGCTCGCAGCCGTCGTCATCCAGTAGACTGACGGTAAGCTTTCTCCTCATGCATTCATATGCTTTAAAAGTTGGTTTAAAGGAGACAGAGGAAAATTCAACAAGCAGCTGGTATGTTGGAGCTGGTGATGTCATCTAAACAACAGTGTGATTATATTATGATTGTGGGCATAACAATTTTTATCTTGTTACTCTTTTAAAAATATTCCCAGGGGCAAATTTTAACCGTGATGCACCTACAGTGCCTAGCAACGTCTGCCTTGTGATCACGCTTCATGAGTTTGACAACAACATGACTGTAAGAAGATTTCAACTTAATTCAACAGCAGTTTTTTATTATTATGAAGGACCTGACATATATTCTGAAAAGACAAGAAAAGGAATATTGAGGCTTTTGTCATTCAAATTTCAAACTATTTATATAACAAGAATTGTGGCTTTTCATTCAGTGTAACACAAAAGTTCCTGCAAACGTAAACAGATGATCCACTTTCTGATAATGTAAGCTTTCTAGTTCAGGCACATTCTCTAAAATATTGACTTTGTTCACAGTTTTTTTAAAGTGCTCTATGTTTTTCCTTTTGGCATTCAAAGGTTGTGGTTGGCATTAGATTTCAGTTCCTGAATGTAGCAACTGGATTTAAGCATTTAAATATTGCCAAATGTTACGATATGATATGATGAACTTTATATGATGATCCCACTTGCAGCAGGTCAGGAGTAAAAAGGGGAAAAAGCTGACTGGATGATAAATAACAATTAGAAAAATAAAAACAACATAAAAATACAAATAAAATAAAGATGAAATATGAAGCATGTATCAGCAGTGCTTAAGTGACAAGAGAGACTCTTTAATTCAGTATTTATGTGTAGTACAAGGTGGACTACTTCAGCATTCACTGTGTTTAGATCACAAGTATTAATCTCAGTTAGAAGTTTTATTCATTTCCTGTGTGAGAAATCGAGCGTTCCTGTGGGCTGAGATGCCTGTTGCGTAGAAAGGGAATTAGAGGGGGAAGTGAGCAACTCAAGCACATTGCTGACAATTTAGTTCCCAAAACCACTGCAGTGGTTTTAGTTTCACACTTCTTGCCATTTTTGAACAATTTCTAAAGAAACAAGAGTGGGTTGAATTGTGTCATCTGATTGGACTGTAACTTGCTGGAAAGACCCTGGAAAGGTCACCAGTGTATCCCAGGGTAAACACACAAACACACACATATTTGTGGGCAATTTAGAGTTTCTCATTGACCAAACTTGGAGCTGAGAATGAAACCAGGGCTTTTAGCTGCAGTGAGATGATGGTACTGACCATTAAGGCATTGTGAGGCCACTGTCAAAGCTTTGGAGATACTTTTATCGCACGTGTTGGTTGATTTGTTAATTGAAATGATGTGACTAACAATTACACATCAGCCGTTACTGCAGTGGGGGTAATGTTAATCTGATGAGGCCTGCTGTGAGACTGAGGTTTCAGCCTCGCTCAGGATTCTGCAGGCTAAACCTCTTACCTCTCAAACAGGACCAACAGCCACTTTCCTCTTCTCAAACTCTGATGTTGCCCTGTCTTTCTGTGTGTTTTCTTCGCTCCTCAGCCTTCTATTTTGTCTCCTTTTCAAGATCAGTTTGTTATTTCGCACACCATGGCTGAATGAGCAAGTGCAGTAAGTTGATGGTGAAATGTCATATTGATCATTTTGAGTGATTTTGTAGCTCTGTCTGCTTCTGTAAATAAGTTGAAATCCACATCGCTCACCTAGCGATCACCCATCAGGATCCTGTGACAAATTGAATTGCCAAGTGCAGCTGGAAGTTACAGAAATTGCCCTGTTGATTATGTAACACGCTGAACATTTACACACGGGCAAAGGAATGCAGCATATTTATCCTTTTGCAGGTTTCTGGGTCTTTTATTAAATTTCTTTTGCACAAACATTTCATCAGAAAGCCGTAACCCCATTCAAACGTCCCTTTAAATATCAGCCAGAGCCTGTTCATTCTGTAGAGGTCAACATGTCTGAAACGAAGCAGCAGCACTCCTATTTGCTTAAAGGAAAAGACATTTTGGGTAATCTGTTTATTGGCTTTTTTTTGCCAAAAGTTATAAAAGAAGATTGATACTATTCAATATCTCTACGCTAAGGATGAAGCTACCAACTGCAGCCAGCTAGCTTAATTTAGCATAATGTCAGGAAACAGCTAAGTTGGCTCACTAATTTATACATCATATATTGTTTGTATATGTCTATAAAAAACCCAAACTGCAAAGTCAACATTTCCATTTTTATGGCAGGTTATGAATCAGGCTTTTTCTCAGCTGGGACTTCTAACTTCATGTAGTCTCTGTTTGCCTTGCAACTGGTCCTGGCCAGATCACCCAAAAATGAACAAAAAGGTGGAGCATGGGTGAGGCTGAGGCTGGCCACCTGTGATGGCATCCACCCGTCACTCATAGTGACCATGATAATGAATAACTTTAAGCTTTAATAGATTATAAACAAGCCCTGCAATAGTCTGGTGACCTGTCTGGCTCCAGCCTCACGGGACATGAGTTCAGATACACAGTTCAGGATAATGAATTAATTAAAGATATAAACAAATGAGCTATATAAAAATTCACCCCGTACAGTTGTCATGAAGGGAGAAGTAAGCAATAAAAACCCAAACCATTCTGTACCAGGCTGTAACATGTTTGGTTCTGCTGTAAAATTGACATTTTGATGTTGGGGTCTCTGAAGATTGATTCACTCTTGGAGCCAGTCTCAAGCAGCCTTTGAAGGAACTGCAGTTTTTGGCTTCATGTTTGAGCCATGGAGGCTGCCATTTGGCTCTAGCCAAGGAATAATCCACATAATCCACCATAAAACAGCAAATTGGCATTTTTCCCTTGGTTTTTGTAATGGATTAGACATAGAAGAAAAAACATGATAGTGAGCCTAAGAGGTACGTTTTATAGAGCTAGCTGTGTCCCCCTGTTTACAGCCTTTTTGTGAAGTTAGCTGCCAGCTAATTTTTTTTGTACTGTACATACATGCAAAGATGTATCAATCAAACTCTCAGCAAAAAGTGAACAGGTAGATTTCCCGACGCGTTGTACCACTTCTTTAAAAATGTCTGCAGATCACCTCATGGCTTTCCGGTGTGGAACCAGAGGGGGGAGGGGGCGTTAAACCTGGGGAGGAGCGTTGATCAAGGCCCAGGCCATGATTACAGGCCGGCCCCCAATGTGCCTCACAATAAGATAATGCTATCTGGGCCCACAGGTATTTGGTTTCAGTGGAGAGGGTAATAACTGTCACCAAACACTGAGGAGACCTTTCATCCCCCGGCCTTGTGTTGTCAGCCAGCGTTTGTGTGCAGTCTCTGCACAGAGGCAGCTTTTGTGTGGCAGGGTGAGGTCACATCACCACGATGGCCTCATATCTGTCCGTAGAGACAATAGCTAGGTTTGATTAAATCAAACAGCCGTGACTATCTAAATGGTAGTCAACATTGTGTGTCCAAGTTACTGTGGTGTCGTTGTTGAGGAGGTGACGTAGCCCTAACTAATATAGCTGTGCCCCAGAAGAGCAGGGCTGATAGTGAACCGTAAAAAGAATCACACAAGGGTTCAATACAGAGCAGACGCACTTTGCTCTCTGTGGGGATTATGGCAGTCAGTGTTGTAGTTGTAGGCCAGTAACTAGTGGTAAACCAGGGGAGAAAGCGTGAGAGGTTAAACAAACAACTGAGTTAAACATCAAACCCAACTGAGCCACAAAGATCCTTAATTCTCCCTCAGTGTGCCAGTTTTCAAGGTGCTGAATGCAAATGTTGTGTGTCCATTCAGGAAACTATAGCTGCTAGGGAAAAAAACTGCATCTGTGAATTCCTCCTGAATTTGAGTGACATAGTTGTCGAGAGTATTCGAAGTCTTGTGCTATGAGTCAGATGTTGCTCCTGTTTGGAATGAAACTTTTATTTGGACAGAAAGGCAAACAAACCCTTTGGCCCCAAAATGTCTAGATTCATTCAGTCTTTCAGCAAGAATGTAAAATCAGATTTGATATCCATCCTATGCTCCAGCACTTCCAAATCTAATAAAAAAAGTGCATGATATGCAAAAGACAGGTTGATAATACAAGAATAAAAGGAAGTTAAGAGAAGTTAGGAATAAACTGCTGAGACATTTCATATGAACTCTGTCTCTCGGCAGGCTTTAGATTAGCTGAAAGCTCTCCTGGCACCTTTTATCTGCCATTTGGTGAAGGTTTTTATGCAAAGCTTCTTAGTGTACCATGAGGCCCCACATCTAAAGCACCATGCCCAAGTGGGCATTGAACCCCTGAACCTGCCAGTGTTTGTCCAAGCCTCCTAGTGATATTTCTCACATTTGAAAAAACAATTCCATGTGGAATTTATGTCCAGACAAACATGCCTGTAGGTGATGTTTGTCATATGCATGTATATATGTAAAAATAGCCCAAACCGGCAGAAAGAATAAGGTAACCAGGCCAGGTTGTCCTTGTCTAGTTTGTACAAGAACTGGTACGCCTGCATAGGTAAGTTACAAACTCAGCACTGCCCCTCTCTGAGACTTAAGTCCTGTCTCTGTTGTCATCATGGAGCCCCGGTGTTGGGTGACACCTCAGGTCTATATTGGGCTTCTGTCCCTTTTTACAGGTGTCTCCATGTCCTTGACTGCAGCTCTCTATGCACAGCCTAAATACAAAAAAGCTGCATGAAGAAGCAGCCCCAGGTAACTGTTGTCCCCATAACATGGCTCTGCATTGACATTCTTCAAGTTAATTAATGGCCAATGGGAGGTTTTTGACCCAGAAAGACTGCAGCATGAACCTTTGAGGCGATAAAACACTGATGTAAATTGGTACATTGCCTGTTGTGTACATCGAGTTCAAACAATGGGACTTGTTTTATGTCAAATAGCTCCTCTGGATTCTGCAAGCAGAACATTTGAGCAGCTTTGACTTTCTGCTTTTTTGGCAATATTTTATGCAGGAGAGGTTTAATGAGCCCTGTGCTCTTTTTCAGCAGCAGATTTAAACCAAGGAGTACAACCACATTACTTGCATTGCTCAGTTATTGAGGTAAAATGTTATTTGTTCATTTTTTCCCTACCTTATCTAGCTTTGGGTGATTCTCTGCTGTGTTCAGGTGAAAGGTATGTTAAACATGAAGCAAATTTTTCATGCGACACGATATTTACAAAGTCAATGCGAAGAAGTGAATACAAATATGCACAAAGTGACACAAAAACCCGTCTGTGTAAGTCGCAGTGTTTCGACTTAAGTAAAAAAAATGGCATGCGATCGCAAAAACCTATCAGCAAGTATCAAGTACCTCTTGTGAGTTGCAATATACATTTAAAATGCAATTTTTACAAAAATGTCACATCAATTTCGAGGCAACTATAGCAAGTTCAATGAGTAGCTGTGCTAAACAGCAATAGTGGCCTTTATTTCACAGTATTGATTCCATTTTGTTGATAAGATTAGTAGGCAGCCATCCAGCATAGGTGTGATAAACCCTGTAAACGACTAAAACAGCAATGCTGTGCTGCCAGCAGGCACGTAGATCATGTTTGTAAGATGGAGTTAGGTTGCCACCTTTGGATCACGCATGGCCTCATACTGCTTTTATTTCCTGAAGTGTTTTGGCTTTAGAAATACTAACCCCGATCTGCATCAATCATTTGTTTTAGTAGCGTAAAGAGCGGTGGCCTTTGAACCGGAGGACTCAGATGTTCCTACAGGAAGTCTCTGAGGGAGTGGTGCCGGCAGGAAAAATGATGTTGATGCCGTCACGTGCCTCCAGTCACCTCTGATCTACCCACTGTTTACTGTTCTTACCATCGATTCATTGTTTGCCCGCATGCTATAATGTGATCCTATCTGTAGCTAATTTGCTTTGATCTGGAGGATTTTGAAACAGTCGACCATATAAGAGGATGCTTAACAGAGGGGACACATGTAGTACAAGTACAGACGTGCATTTTGTGAAAAAGCACCTCAATGTTTCCATAAAGCTGGGTTAGTTTTGCTAGGCTAGGTTTCCAAAAGGAATAATCACAGTGTAATTTTTGGATTTTGTGCTTTTTTAAAAATGACAAAGGTTGATTTCTAATGGCTTCTCCAGTTTTTCCATTGTAAATGTTACCTGATATGAACACTGTAACATGATCTTTAAGTCCAAGTATTATCCACAGCACCTCTTGTTGCAGGAAGTTGCCTGGAACTTGTGTTCCTCTTCATTTGTACATTTGTTGTAGTTAGATTTTGAAACAGTCTACCTTATAAGATGATGCCAAAAAGAGGCAGGACATGTAGCAGAAGTACAGGCATGCATTGTGTGGAAAAGCAATGCGATATTTCCATAAATCTGGGTTTGTTTTGCTGTTGTTGTTGCTAGGTTTCCATTTGGGCTGCACAATTTTATCAAACGTCAATTTTAAGTAGTGCAATATTTAAATTAACAGAAAAGCATAACATCTGTTCAACTTAGAAAATGTAAAAATACCATTTCAAATGAAGTATAATGGTGTGTCAGACATGTTTTTTTTTTGTTGGTTCTGATAATTGCAAAGAAATCACTCTCTGATTCCCTCCAATATTGTGAATTATATTGCAATTGGATAACACACATTTTGCAATTATTTTCCAAAAAGTGCAGCCTCAGTGCATCCATGTATGCCTATTTTTAAAGTTACATTGCACTTCAACAATGAAAATCTAAAATCTCCATCTTAAAGATTCCTGCAGATAGTTTGACCAATAGTAGTGCAATGGAGCTGTTTTTGAGTAGGTACCTGTTTGTTTAGCTTGTGTATGAGGATGCATGTGCACATGCATGAAGCTTTTCTGGCAATGGTTTCCCATTTTTACACTGATCTACAGATAGTGTTCACCCAAGTTATGCAGCCATGTGCCAGCAAAGACAGGAAATAAGATTGCAAGCTAGTTAACATTAATGTGTGCAATTTAAATACTTAAAAGGTTGGCTTTGCTCTTTTTTTTTTGAGAAAGATAATACTTCTGTTAGACTTCAAGGGCACACACAATGCGCATGTAAAGAAAACCTTGTTTATTTACAGAGAACTCCAGTCAGTATACAATCAGGTCTGTCATAAAGACACCTCCTCCCAGCAGCTAGACTGAGTAAAGCTGTTTCTGTGGCTTATATTGGGACCAAAGTGCTGTTTACTTGACTGTGACATCAATATTGAACGCACCTCTACCTCAGGTAATATTATTGAATCATATATGATAGCAAGCTGTTGACTCCTGCTGAGAACAAGGATATCTCTCCCTTAGAGAGACCTTGTCGGAGAAAAAAGCAACACATTTGCAGACAGAGCTGCAAGAAAAAGTGTTAATATATCAGGTACAACACTGCAGTCATAGTCTGTCCTGTGCATATGGTCATGTTGGTCCTCAGCTGTTGATTGGGAAGGATGTAGCCAGATTAATGAGTTGTGAAGCTAATCCTGTTCATCCTCCCATTCACGCTGCAGTCACATGGCTATTACGGCTTATTTTGATAGTCAGGGGACCTGTGGCGACCATAACAGGTCCATTCACAAGCCTGACTCGGCGTATCACCACTCCTATCCCAGCATTGAGGGGCTTTTGTCTCTTGATTTATTGGTTCATTTGTGACGGCTGTGCACTTGAACGTGGCTGCTTCTTTGTGGCCTTCCCGCTGCAGTGGAAGAAAATTCAGTTTTAACAGCGGTTCAAAGGCAGTTTCTGCCATAATGGAGACTCTTAAGGAGCTCGGCTGAAGGCTGGCTGCACCCAGTGTTTTAGGTGGAGTTAATGGGTTGTGTAATCTCTATAAGCAGGTGTCGGGTGGCCGTAGGGTGAGCTTAGGGGATGTCATTTCTCAAGGTTCTTCTGTTACCAGAGAAAGAAACAGAGTTTAGTTTGAATAGAAGGTCTTTACCTGAATTATACGGACATTGTGCTGGGTTTTATTTACACATATTTGAAGAAAACAGATTGCAGATAAAAAAGCATCTTTGTTCAAGGGTGTGATTTGGTGCAGACTTTGAGTCAGTGGATTTCTTTAAAAATATCAGTTTCAGACCGGTCAATTCCACTTTCAGGTAAACGAGAAATCAAATTCTAAATATCATCCCTGGTTTAGGTTCAATACGTTTTGGCCTTCCATCACTGTAGAAAATACAAATAGAAAGGTCGGTTTCTAATGTCTTCTACAGTTTTTCCATTGTACATGTTACCTGACATGAACACTGTAACGTGACCTTTAAGTCCAAGTATTATCCACAGCACCCGCATATCTCCCTCTTCACCCTAACCCTCTTTCGAAAATAGTGCAGCAATCGCTGTATGGGCTCTCATCTTTTCTGTACTTTTACATTAGTTGTAGTCAGAAATGATCCACAGTAATTTTAGAAGTCCCCTCTATACTTCCTCATTGACTGTTTGACCGGATGACCCGTCACACCCACCATACAGTGCAACCATGAGGTCAACCCTAGCAAATAGATTCAAGGCATTCTGGTGAACAGAAAGGATCAAACCTGCATGCATGGATATTTTTTTAATTTGGGCATGGAATCAAAAGACTCCTTATTTTGTGAAAGAGTTTCATGTAGTGATGAACACAAAGAATTAACTCCCGAGCCTGGAGCTCCACACAGCTTGTAGCCCCATTTTAGCTCATTGTTTTAGTTTGGTTTGATTTATTGTTTGGTTGAATCCAACCTCTCTCATCAACCCCCTGTATAAGACAGTTGCAGCAAACAAGCTCAAACAAGCCGAAAGCACGCTAGCTGTTTAGCACAAACTGGCAAAATAAGAGTGGAGAATTGGTGAAGACAGCAGAACATCTAGCTAATATACGGAGAAACATGCAAACGTTTGTGGACTCCTCGGTAAGTCATGCAGTTTTAGTCTAAAAGATAAAGACTATAACGTAAAACTGCTCCTTGTTTATTCAGAAAAGTTGTTGTGTTAATAGTGTTTATACAAAAAACTTAACAGAAATGCCTCTGAAAACACATGGAGACCATAATGGGACCCTTCCAACTATATGTTAGCTGGATTACACAGCTTCCTCTTTGGGATGTGTGACTAGAGAGGAAGTTTTGGAAGTATGTGGTAATATTACAGGCCCCCGTCTATGAACCCAGAGCTATCATTGCAGCAATGACACCCTGTGATGAGGCAGTGTTTGTATGAATCAGCTTCCTTTATTTTCAGCTAACATTTCTGCAGCATATTTGAAAAAAGCCCAAAACAGAAGTGACCACAGTAGGGAATGGTGACCCAGGGGTTAGAGCAGGTGGCTGAATATGCAGCGGTTAAAGGTCACGTAAGTTAATGTGTTTCTAACTTAAGTGGGTTTAACTAGGATGATCACATTCCACCTGCAAACTCAGTGTAAGTCACACTGTTGACTAAACATAGCTGTTTGGCATGACACATTTAGTTGCAAGATACACTGTGAAAAAATAATGAAACCTTGTATCTTCTGTAATAAGCACTGACTCCGGCTTTGAGCAGAACTGTCACATGATTTACTCTGTATCGCCACCGATTTCTAAATGTTTCTGAATTTTCAAAAACTACATTAATATTTATTTAGACATATTACAGCCTTTGTCTGAACATTTAATTCTCCTGGCAATGTTTGTCTTGTAAAATCCTGTTTTATAGGCTAAATCAAAAGGGCAGATTCAGATACACTTGAAAAAAGTTCTATTTATTAATTCATTTACAAAATAGAGCCTGCTAAGGATAAGGCACCTCCAGCTGCCACCCTGCACACCCTGCTGCGTTGCATCATGTGCATTAGGTGTGTTCGCAGCATAACTGGATGAGTATGCTGCTATTGTTGTGTAATTGATGTATTTTCCATTGCTCTGGGCCATAAAACTGACGACGGTGACAGCTGTGCTTACGGTAGACAGGCACGTTATGGATTCACACTGTACAGAAAACTAACATTAGAGAGAGAGATGAGAAAATCAATGTGCTGCATGCAGCTGTTAAATGAAAAAGAAGATTTTAAATAGTAGAAAAGTAAAATCTATTTGTGGCAGTCAATGTTGATATTGTGGTGGGCCGCCACGCTGAAACTTTAACTATAACTTATCATTTCTATTAGATACATAAAAACAAAAAAGCTTTTTCTTAATCTCCAAAAACTTTTAATATAGTTGGATGCGACATTGTTTGCCTTTTCCTGCTGGTATTTATGCCTTATAGATTTTTATTCCATTTTCGATTTCCTTATTTTTATACATTGTGTTTTCTGTATGTTATTAATATATGTATATAAATATTAATCATTACACTTTCACTGTACCTGCTTATAATGACAATAAAGATCTTTCTGATTCTAACTTCTGGAAATCAGAGTATCTCAGGGCCTCCCCCTCCCTTAACAACAGTGAAGTGACCGTTACCGTGTCAGACTGAGGTGTTGTGTTCAGCTGCCAGGTGTGAATGTGTAGAGAATATAAAGCAGAGTTGTGCTGACAAAGGTCACGGAAACATTCCTTGAATTAATAAATATTATCAACTCTTTCCTCAACATTGAAAAGTGAAAATGTAGCAATGCACCTACCAAATATTTTTTTTATTATGCAATGACCGAGCGCTGCTGGTGATCAAGAGGACGTCACGTAAAATGAAATGTCAGCCAACAGTGCACCCTAAAGTAGAATCTTAAACTCCTGCTCATGTTCTGTGGAGTAGTCATAAAAAGAGCACCAGCAGATGACAAATGTCCAAAATGTCCAAATATAAAAGAAGCAGTAAGTCTGTTGGGGACGTTGTGTGAGAGTCTTATCAGTCAAAGTCGTGCATGTGTTGAAGAAGCTGGTTCCTGGCCCAGTGCACTTAAGGCAAGAGGATTACACTCCAGAGTATTATTAGAGCTACTGATTATCCCCTTACCTGATGCGCCTAATTCTGTCCGAGCCTATTTATTTAGCAGAAAAGAAGAAAAATGTTTGGATTGGGTTGCAGAGAGTGAATTGGCCTCGCGCGCTTCAGTGCTCCGTCGAGTCCAACATTGACTCTTTTGGTGTTTTCTGCTGAACTCATTAGGTCCTGGCCTTTTGTCACCGCCTCCCCCGCTGTGGGGTTCATGTGATTAATGCACTGCTGACCACTGAGGCCAGCAGCAAGGACTTGTTTTAGTGCCAGGGAACGGCGAACAAAAGAAAATTGTCCCTCCAAATAGCTGAGGAGAATGCAGGCTCTCAAAGCCGACCAGTCCCTGGATTCATTGATGAATGCAAGCGGGCCAATATCTCTTCAAGAAAGTTCAACAAAAAGATTCGTTCTCAAGTCTTTAGCTGTGATACGTTTTTTTGGATGTAATTACACACCCACTGCTCCTGACCTTGTGCCAAGAAAACAGCTTTGAGGCCTGCGTCCCAGACTGGGAGTAGGAAATCTATCGTGAACATGAGCCGGTAAATCCTGCTAACTGATCTTCCCGGCATAAACCAATGTAAAAGGCAAAGCAGTGTGTGTTTTGGTGCTGAACCTTCGTTTTTTTTGTTTGCTTGGTGAAGAACTAATGGATGATTGGAGGAGGCAGGAGCGCACAAACAGTTTGTCATCATTGCAGCGGCTGTCTTTGAATAAACAAGCACAAATAGAGACTTGGCAGTTTTGCTTTAGTGGGTGTGTGTGTTTGTGGGTGTGTGTGTGTGAGTGTGAGTGTGAGTGGCTGTGTGTGTGTGTGTGTGTGGCACTATTAACCTCCCACAGAGTGTTGGGACCACTGCCAGGGTCAAGCTTAACTGTCACCTTGTCAGCAACAATGTTCTGATGCTGCTAGAGCTCATGTACATGCATTCTGTAAGAAAAAAAACAAACTCTGATGTCTGGTGTTGTTATCTAGAGCATTTTGTTCACAGGGTATTTATTCCAGCAAAATGCAATATGGGCTCACTTGACATTTTTCACATTTCACACAGCTAAAAGGAGAGTGAGTGAGTGTTTAGCTGAAGCCTTTAACACAACAATAAGTACTAATATTGTTCTATTTCTGCTGCTCAATAGGCTTCCAACCCAATAGCCATATCAACTTTTAAGTTATTCTATAATATTCAATATTCAACCTCTGTGCCTCACTTTAAAAAATTGGCTCTGATGTCCTCCAAAAATATCCACTTTCACAGAGTTAAATCTTTTATCCTAATCATAGCTGCAAAATATTAACCCTTTTTGCCGTGTCAGATAAATAAAATAAGAATAACTCCTACTCATTGGCAAAAAGGCCCGCCTTATAAAATAGCTATACATATACCATAGTATTATTTTAAATTTTTCAATAGTTACATTTTTAACCGCCCTGGCCATACCTAAAAAAATACTCATTCATTTTCAGAATTTAAATACTTACACTTATTTACGGTTACGGGATTTTTTTTTTTTTACATTCTTTGATACATGAATGTCAGCAACAACACTGAAGTGCTCTGTGATATAGCCACAATAACACTAGTGGAAACCAGGACAATAGCATGCATTTGCCCCATAGGGCAAACATGAGAAAATAGCTCCATCTGATAGAAAATGATAAAAACTTCAATACTAAGAAAGGGCTTTAGATTGATAGCTGGATATACAGAATTAATAATTTTACACTGTAATGACTGTATGATCAAAATAGTTTTAAGAGGTTTCAATGGGGACATTGTTTGTATTTTGGCTATATAGTTTATTATAGTCTTATGATAGGAGGTGAGGTTCAACTTTAATTGAAAAAAATCAGTATCAATTAATAAAAACCATATGCATTAACACAGCCAAGTGATCTAAAAATGAGGTAAAGCACAAGACTTAATGTTGTGTTTATAGGTTGCTCACTTACCAACACATCATCCTCTTTATTTGTACAGTATATTAACATAAGGCAAAGCTATAACCTGTCATTCGTTCTTGTCTTTACAGTGTCCAAGGACATGAAACTCAATCCTCAGCAAGCTCCACTCTATGTAAGTATCTCTACTCATTTAGAAGTGACATACACACACACACACACACACACACACAGTTTGTGTTTTATTGCCTCTACACACTGTTAGTCCACCCACTCAGAGTTTTCACTTTGCATGATTAGACCTCATCCAGCACTGTGTACTGTATGTGTGTGTACACTGTGGATGGAGGTTGGTGTGTTGCACCTGTTTGGGCGAAACAAGTTACACCTTTATCATCCTTATTAGTATTGTATATGAAGTTAGATGACCTCATGTAATTCCTGGAGTAGCTCCGCCTGACTCCAACGGAACAGGTCTAATTAACTGTAATAACTGAAAACAAGTGTGTGGGTGTGCAGGGCCAGATAGTGGAGAACAAAACATCAGATTGCATGCAAATCAACTGGCTGTTAATGTTTGCAGACTGGTATACCTGTAGAATCATTTGCACTCTGCTACTGCCTTTTATTGTGTATTTAATGGTCATGTTCATGCTATCAGTTAAATGGAGTATGAGCCACCTTTAGGACTGGGAGATAATGTATTACGAAATGTGATACAAATACTACTGATATGATGACATGAAACGGGTGTTGTTAACAGATTTCCTATGTTTTATCCACAAGCACTTATTTTCTAGTTTGTAGGTTTCATTTAGGATAAAACCTTGAACCCATCAAACTAAAAAGAAAATCTACATAGTCAGGTAAACTATCTTAGATTTTGGGTTAATTAGAAACTCTCACAGTTCAATGGTCCTTTTAGGGACCTTGGAACTTAAATAATTGCTCTGAAAAAGGACAAATTGAGGCCTAGTTTACCTGGACATGTGCCATTTGTCCAAATCAATACATGCGCAGGTAATTACACCAAGGAGCTTAGTGTTTTGTGCAAAGGGGACACAGGACCTCTTGACTGCTGGATGTTTTTGTTAATTGTTAGCTGAAATGTTGAGATTATGCAGACTGTGTGTGTGTGTGTGTGTGTGTAAAAGAACTTGTACTGCAATATTGCTTTTGTCCTGGAATCGGGGTCTATTGGTCGATAGGATGTCTGACAAAGAAGTCAAATGTATTCACCATGCAGTACAAGGTTTTTGGACGGGTTATTTCCTGAGCAACTGAGCAACAAGAGAAACATGAAGTTTCTCAAGGTTCAACCAGACTTTCAGGTCCCTTTTAAATTAGTTTAGGCTTGGATGTGCAGCTGAATTTAGCTACTCTTTTCTTCTTCTTCTTTTTTTTTGTATCTATCGATCTTGTAACCACAACAGCATTTGCCAACTTTTCCCAAACTCTCCCTTGTCAGCTGGGAGATTTCTACCAGAATGACTTCAGTCTAAATGACGGCGTACCAGTCGAGTCAGATGAGTGGTTCAGGTGGAGGACGTGGTTTACCTCAGCATCTTTGAACATCCTTATTTTACTCATATTTGTTACTCTAGGTGAGGGTCAACTTTCCATTTGAAAACTTTTCTTTAATTATCCAGTGCAGCTTTCTGCATCCGGAGCCCCTTACAAGCAGTCAATCCTGTGATCCCTTTTACCCTCACTTGTGACTAAATCCCCAAGATGCCTGGTTTCCCCCTTCAGATGGTTAGAACAAGAAACTTTTTCCCAGGAAGGCATCACGGCCTCAGGCGGTGTCCTGTTGTCCTTAATGGCCATTTATAGCTTATTTATAACTGTTGACAAGGTCAGCTGGTTTGTAGCCATAGACTGTATAGAAGAATGATGTCACACATCGGCAGGGCTCTTCATTGCGAGTACATACCACAATAGATATGTACAAATCTGAAAAGTAATTTACAATAACAGTGAGTGAATGAGGATTACAACCTGCTGTAAATTCTGTTTATGATATGTAATGCCACATTTTTCATTTCTATCCTCTGCTCTGGTGTGACATTGAGTGCAGAATAACAGTCCAAATACATGGGGCATGGACACCGTGTGACACATCTGGCTTTGCAGTCTGTTGTCTGTTATAAGCAGATGATGGTGCGTGCCCCCTCTCTATATGTACCCAATTCATTTAAACCTGCGTGCTTACTTGATCAGCTTGGTCTGTATTACCAGGTATTGCAGCAAGTTTTTCACAGTGAACTAGTCTCTTTCAAAACATAATACAAGAAAGCACTGAAACACCGAAGCTGCTCTGTGAGGTAACGTTGTTAGCTTGTAAAAAACAGACTCAGTATTGAACAAGCTAGAAAAGAGGATGTTTGGTTCAATCGGTGATTTTGTTTTGCTCTTGCTGTTTTCTGAAGTTTGCAATGTGCAGT